>PVLC010037046.1:0-15344 GCA_004027655.1 Graphiurus murinus | reverse complement strand
ATCCCTCACAAAGTTAGGTAGAAGTCTACTTTTTAGGCTTGAGAAATCTTTATTGAACAAATGTCTTGGGTTGAATGTTAATTTATTGTGTTTTAAGATTTGGGGAAACATAAGAGACTAACATCATGTGTTGTGGCAAAGCTCATTAGCATCCACTGTTCTCAGGTTTTGGGTAAAAATACAATTTTATACCAATATACCTACCATACTGTATGCCATACTCAGAGATGGAGGTTTTGTTTGATGGTTTCTCATAGTTAAAATGCATTGCTGTGTCAGTAAATATTTTGAAACACTTAAAGAAATTTTCAGTAATAGCAGAGAAGATAGAAGATGCTTCACTGTGATGGATGACAGCATAAACTTAAATCTATTAAATTCAGGAGCTTGCATCATTAATGTCAGTAATTATTTCAAGCAGTTCCTGCCCAGAGGAAAAGTGGTCTGTGCCACTGCAGAAAACAACACAGCAATAGCTTTTGGCCATTGTGCAGATTTACAACTCTACTAAAGCTCATTAGTTTGGGTTTTCCCATATTTCTTCAAACACCTATGGTGAATAAAATGAAATTGGACTAAATAGCCGAAAGAAAGAGGCACACACTTTACAAGAGGCAGGTACAGGTAGGCTTCAGGATTTGACTGAATATGAAGTCATTTGACAATGTTTCATCTGGGCCCCAAGTTTCCAATTTTTCAAGCTCAAGTTCTAAAATTTTAGTATAATTTCAAACATCATTTGTTGGTGCCTCCTTACTAAAAAAAAAGTATATTTCTATTAATTGTACAAATATGATGCTCTTTGGTTTAATTGTATAAATTTTGGTTTAATTATATGAATTCTGCCAAAGAAAATCCTGTCAAAACAGAAGTTTAAGACATTATACAAACTTAGATACTAAAACTTTGTATTTTTAATAATATTGGAGTAACATTTTCAACTGAGCAGTGGTAATTCCATTAAAGCAAAGTAAAATATGATAAATCCAATAATAAAAAATAAAGATTCACTGTTAAACAGGTTTTTGGTAAGTTATTAAGTTACTCTAACATTTTTACTGTTTTATTTATCTCTATTTCAATTTTCCTTTTAGATGCTAAAAAGAAAAACTACTTATTTAAAATAGAAACTATAGAAACAAAACCTTTTGACTTGGACTACTGTAAGTAGTCTCTTCATTTAAGCTCCTTACCTCCACTCCACTCCCTACTCCACAACTGACCTGTTCTGTTTCCAATACATCTTCCTGTCATATTTGATCATCCCTCTTTTCAAAAATCCCATCAGAAAAACAAATGGATAAAACAATATTTAATACATAGTAGCTTTGAGGATTGGAATTGGGAATGAGAAGACCCAAGAAGGTGATGAATTTCTTCAAGATGGGAAGAAGGGACTGTATTGACAGATGAACTACGTTTCAAGATAAATCTTGGAATAGACATAGAAAAAGAAGGGTCTAAGTCAAAAGCTTTGTGTGTAAGGTTTCCTAAGCAATTTGGAAGAGACAAGGAAAACCTAAAATTGATGATCATGTATGAAAACATTCCAGGAAATATTCCCAGAAAAGATTCCAGGTACAATCATAAGGCATGAAGCTGATAGGTGAAGTAATTATGACCGAAATCATGCTGGTGGAGAATCAATGATCTAAATTGGTATCCTGAAAGCACTCAGCTCTAGACCATTAGAGAAATTTAGACTCCTCCAACTCATGTGAGACAAGAAAATAAACAAAAAACCCCCAGCAGCATCAATCTTTTCCAAGAATTCACACTCCCTGAACTCCCAGTATCAGCTCAACATTGCCTCTCTTTCTGCTTGCCAGCCTCAAACCAAACGTCAGCAGTAGTTTAAAATTCCTCTCCAGTTGCTGTAGGCATACCATCCCTGTTTCAGCTTATTCCCTGGGAGTCAAAGCTCCTTGCAACCCATCAGAGAAACTACTGTGTGACACTGATTTCAATCAACCTTAGATAATTGGATTTCTAACTGACAAAGTTCTTCTGTTCTACCAAAGTAGCCACATTCCTCAAGAGTCAGGCTGATGGGGCTGTTTGTGTGATACACCCAGCCTCCCAAGTTTAGACTTACTAACAGAAATTACCTTGTCTCTTGATGGGTACAGAGGTCTTTAGAAATCGACTGAAACTTAAGCTGTTTTGCCTTCTTTTGTCATCGTAAGTGTATTCTGTCTTGGCCTTGGCCAATCTTTATCACCCAAATTCCTTCATCCTAATATTTTCATACATGATCATCAATTTTAGTTTTTCCTTGTCTCTTCCAAATTGCTTAAGAAACCTTACACACAAAGGACTTTAGTGGCTTGATTAGAGGACCCAGAATTGCTGAAATGAATGGTCTGCTAAGGTAAATGAAGTGGTCAATATTACCACCGTCTACTCAATGAGTTTATAAACTTTTCATTTGGGTGGCATGCTAGCTGTCTATGTGGTTAATCACTACAGCAAATTTAGCAATACAATTATTCTTTACTTTTTGCAAGTGATCACATACACTATGCGTGCAAAGTTATTAAACTGGCTTATTCACATGAAGAGGTCAGCTCCCTCTCTTAGCCACACAGGCTACTCTGACTACAAACTCCTCACTTTCTCATTTGCCTCACTTATCTAATGTTGTCACTGTGTCCCAAAAGTCAAGACATATTAAGCTGTTCTCCTGATAACATTCAGTGGTTTGAATATCAGTGAAAACAGGAAATTTTATACCTGATAAAGCTGCAAGAATTTCTATAAAAAACTTGTTTAAAATGATCTGATGCTATGAATTTTATGTTTCTTAACTTTTTACTCTATTGCTATAGACTTCATTTTTTCTTTTCATATTTTTTGTGTGTTCTTTTCCAAGCATATCAGAATCACTGCACTCTCCATCATATCTACACTAACAAATCTAGCTTATATTTTTCCTTTTTATTTCTGATCACATAACAGATTACTAAGACATACATACATGCATACACAGACAGGTTTTGTTTACCATAATATACGCTCATGTACACACTCCTTTGCAATTTTTTTCAGCAATATATGTACATATATATGCATAAATATTAATGTTTTAATATTATTACAGCCCAAGGTACTGTAATGATTTCACATCTTGCTTTATGGTATACAAGTAAAGAATTAGCTTTCCTCCCTACTTCTGTGTTAAAAATGACTTTTACTATTGGAGTTTTAAAACTGAAACTTGTAAGAAAATGGGAATAAGATGAAGGTGCATAATATTTCAATCATGAGGGAATCTAATGGGCAACCCTATTTCCTACCATTGCTATCCAAAGGCATACTGCTTCCTAGATTAATACCTATCATTTTTGAAGTGTCAAATATATCAAGTTCTAGTTAACAATTATAGACCATATTCAGGAAGATTAAATTTGTCCCATCAGTATATCAGTATAAAAAGAGTTCAGAACAAACATAGTCCCATAGATTACCTTAATGCTTTCTTATCTGAGTCATAGTTATTATATACCTGTTTATATAATAACTGTTATTATATAAACTCTATATAATAACTGAAGTTTCTGCTGATGGCATGTAGCGGTCCAGTTTGACATGACTATAACCATCTTGGCTGTAATTGCCATCTTCCTTCCTACCCAGTGATCCTGGCACACATTTCTAGTCCGATAGGATAAACAAAGTGGTTAAGAAAGTCAGCCAAGCATTCTATACCAGGCATTGGTACGGGGACTGTTTCTTAACTGATGCTTCACATGCTAATCATTTTTTTATTAGCCCAAGTATGTTCTGGTTGGCCATGGGTCACGTTTATCTAGTTTCACTTATAAACCCCTTCCCCTCCCTGGCTTCAGAGTGCAGGATCTTCCTTTCTTGTAGCCACCAAGAAACACTGCTGTCCTTAAGTTCCTAATAACGTGTATTTTGTGTAACTCTGAATTTAGCCACCTCTTTGCTCTCAGAATTCTTTGCCTTTGGTGGCTGGTTCCTGAAACATGGAAAACTAAAAATGTCACCCCCATCAGTATTTCCATATTACATACAACTCTCATCAAGACCTTTTCATGAAGGAGGCAAAGACAATTCATATTTTAGTGCCTAGTATTCCCTTGGCTCTTGCTGTTTTATAACCTTTAATATGTTTATTTTGAAAATGCTAGTGGAATCTGGGAAGGGAACCACCTGAAACTTCTATCAGTCATCTCTGCCTCAGTGTGAATTATGCTTCCATACAATGGCACAGAATAGTAGAACAATTGACTAGGTCAGGATGATTTTAAGAGGTCATGTGGGTCAGTAACCCTTGTTTTACACCAGAGGATACTAAGGCCTAATGAACATTCAGGTGCTCAGATAAAAGAGCTAGTTGTTCATGGTATCAAGACCAGAATACATACAGGTTTAATTGACATTCTGCCCTAGTGTTTGTCACTGCACTCTGAAATATGATTAAATTTGAAAGGAGATTAAAGTTAGGTAAAATTCTAGTGTGTAGAATCTATAAGAGGATTGTCTCGGAAGAAAACCAGAAATAATCAAATCAACTGGTTCCATAAGGAAAATTAATGGCAAATAAAGAGGAGGTGGGCAGGTGATGACGAAGAGGTACTGATTACACTGATCACAAATTCCCTATACAACAGCTTTGTCTGGGGCCAAGGCATCATAATGCATTTTAAAACTGCATCAAACCTATTATCCAGACTCTCTCACAAAGTAAAAATTGTATGGATGTGGCTTTTCAAGGTTACAGTCTTTCATCTGCTCTCTATGGCTATCTCCTAACAGTCAAGAGAATTCTGTACAGTGCTTTATGTTAGCTTTGCTCTCATTAAGGACTCATAAACTTAATTACTAAATATTCCTTAAGAAACACAGCTTGAAATAATTACTTCATTATGGAAATTTAGCAGTGTTCATTCTAATTCTCTTGACTAAATTCTTATTCTAGATTTGAAGGTTTTACTTGTCTTTTATCTGAATGCAAACCTCTTCACCTTAACATATTTTATAGAATTAAATTTCAAACTAGGCTAAATTTAAAAAAAAATTATATGAAGTCATTTTGAAGAATGTTCCTAATTTACATAAACCACAGCTTGAAAACTTCTAGATGTGTATTATTGGCAAGTATTATGTAGTATATGGTAGAAGAATAAAAAACAAGTTGATTTTTAAAGAAACTATTTTCAAGCATAGCATTTCATTCATAATAAATATGTTCACTTAATATTTGCTGAAAAATAAAAATGGATTGATAAACGATAAATTCTTTTAAAATAAGAATTTTAAATAAAGCCAAGAAGATCAAATATTAGTTACTGAATTTTAAATATTTTAAATTTCAAGATGAATCACATCATGTTACTCTTCTTCTGAAAAATTTTCAGTAATTATTCACAACATAGAGAACAAAGCCTGAATTATATGACCCATCGAGCTTACCTTCTTTTATATCCCCGCAAAATAAAACCTCTACTTTGGCCACAGGGCTTTACTCAGTTCATTCAGTATTTCTTCTCCGAACTCATTCTCCTCAAGCTATTCTCAACCTACCCTTTACTCTTTCATCCTGCATGCTCCTTGCTGTTTTGCTTTATTCCTTTCCTTTCTGCATGAGTCAATTGTAAACCTGCTTCTCTCATGACCACCCAGCTCAAGGTAATGTCTCCTTCCTCTCTATCTTCCTACCTAGCATCAATGGCCCTAAGCAGTATGCTTAGGACTTACAAATATGAACTAGTACCCTTGTCTTTTTTACACACAATTTTATGTCTCTAAAGCATATTATAAACTCTTTGAAGGGAGAGACTGTCTTATATTTGATTTCTTAGCAGAATAAATTTTCAAATATTTATTGACATATTAGAATATTTCATTAACGTAGAATCCTATAATACAGAAGGTAAATATATGTAATTTACAGTTTTTCATCTTTAGGAGTTTAAATACTGGTAACTATGTTGTAATATTAATAAAATAAACAAATAAATTAAAATTATCTACATAGCATTATCATAATTTTTCCAAATACAAAGATCAAATTTCAGTCATGAGAAATATTGGACACACACACACATGTTAAAAGAGCCATTTTGAGGTGGTAGAGTTGTAATAAAAATTCGTATGCAGGTATGCACTTTGAAAACAATAAAACACTGTATAAAAGTACAGCATACTTTTTTATAATTTCTTGACATTATACTCTTTTCAGTATTAATAAACCAGACACATGCCATGCCCTCAGTACCCATCACCTCTACTTCCTTCGTGCTTTTTGTTGGTTGGTTGGTTGCTTGGTTGCTTGGTTGGTTGGTTGGTTGGATTTTTCATTTGTTTGTTTTGTTTTGTTTGCATTTGGCTCTTGGGGGAGATTTGGGCTTTCTGAAATCCTGGTGAGCTCAGGACTAAGAAACTGCTCAGATATGCCTGAGCCCTGATTCACCTTTTGTCTCCAGGGTAGGTATATAGCTTTAAAGATGTGGAGTTTGGGTGAAGACCAATGGAGTCCAAAGTATGCAAACATTTCTTTAACCAGAGGAACATAATAATTTAAATGAGATCTTCTAGAATAATGATATGTGCCTTAAAAATAAGTTAATGGTAACAAGAAATTGAACTTTTTTTCGCTCACAGACCACACTTTGGGGAGTCACTGAAAGATAAGCTTCCAATGTTACTGATCTGGGGCCAAGAGACTCTACACGAAATATGTATCTGTTCAATATGGCTTTCTTACTCTGAAAAATTATTACATTCTTAGCTGAATCAGGAACTTAATTTAACCTTATCTTTTGTGTGCATGTTTTTGTGTGCACGTGTGTGTTTTTCCTGCCAATCATTAGTCCAACTGAAATATTCTTCCATTTGCACCCTACAGCATTTTTTCTAATTCCCATTTACTTGCCAGTAAGCAATACATTTACATTCTTCACAAAAGTTTGGGAAGATTTTTCAGTGGAAAAATGAATCATAAGTGTCAAAGTAAAAAAAAAAAAGCAGAAATGTTATGTGTGCTAAAATTATTATATAGGATATTCAAAATACATAACTGTCATCAAATTTGCATTTACTGATAGAATTAATACCCTAATGGTAATCTTTAGGTATCTTGACTTTAATCTATAGAAATAAGACTTCCTTGATAGTACATAAATCTGATAGTCAAATAGTATCTATCATGTTCACAAAACTGTTTGTTAATGGACAAAAATATCAATGAAACTTCCTTAATTGATTTTGTGCTAAATAGCCTTGCCTCATCCATGCACACTTGGATTTTGAATAACAGATGTAATAGAAACTATGATATTTTGAGTATGGCTATCTAGGAACACCCAAAATTATTCAGAAAAAGTGCTGGAAATGGAATAGGTATTTAATGCTAGAAAAAAATAAACAACAACTGAAATCACATAATGGGAGATACAGTTCTTTCTGAAGTCACAGTCCACTGTGGGTTAATAAAGAGGTTTTCCTCTTCACAAATTCAAGGATCTGGATACCAAAGAAAGAGAAGAGAAGGCTCACAGAGAAGGCACCCTGCTCTTTATGCTTTGGCTTGCTCACCTGACATTGCTTAAGATGATTAAAGGCCTTGGAATATATTTAACCCAGGAAGAAAATACTGGTAATCATATTAGCCAGTTTATGCCATACCCATTTCTATTTTAATGAATATTTTTTAAAAAGTCAAAATTATTTTTGTTAGTAAACAATATTCATTTGAAAAATTTATTCTGATGAAAATGAAAGTTTAAGCAGTTATGAAGATAATTTGACCAAATGAATAATATTTTTTGTGTGTGATACTGAGGATTAAACCCAAGGGCATTTTACCTCTGAGCTACACCACCAGCCCTATTTTACTTTTTTTATTTTGAAGCAGGGTCTCATTAAGTTGTGTAGGGCCTCATCAGGTTGCTAAAACTGGCCACAGACATCTCCTGTCTTAGCCTCCCAGCAAACAGCTGAGGCTGTCCTGGAACCTGCGATCCTCCTATCTCGGCCTCCCAAGTACTGTGATTATAGGCATGTACCAACACATCCAGTGGAGCTAATTATATTTGCTGCCATAAAAGAGAGACTATATTTTAAAGATGCTCTAAAAAATGAACTTTGACATTTTAGGAAAGGGCAAGATATAAATGTGTCACTCAATAAATGATAGCTTCCACATATTCTGATGATAGATCAATGTTAAAATCCTGGGCTAGGGGATCAAACTTTAACAGCCAACATTTTAATAACTGTCTCTTCCAATGTATCTCAAATGCACTCTATTAGCAAACATGACAGTACAATTATTTCCATGGTGCTTAGCATTTCACAAATGGCCCATTGCCAACAGCAGAATATAGGATGGGAAGCATGCCAAAGAAGTTAACTGATTTTAAAAGCTAAAATATTGCTGGTGCTAAAAATTCTGGGTTTATGTGAGGCTAACTCCCCTGACCCTGTTTAAACTCATCAGATAAGTAAATATATTGGCACCTACTTAAGTGATAACTCTTTCCCTTTATATTCTACAGGCAAAAAATAAGTAGGTAAGTCAATATTGCTAGAAAGAATATGTTAGTAAAATTTTATGTCACATAAAAAGGGCACTTTTTTTCACTTATCACTAGAGAATATAAAACAATTCATGAAGGCATTGCTAATCCATTATATATTGATCTGGCCTTTATCACTAAATCTAGAATATTAAAGCATTAGCCTTTCAAAATAGGAAGGAAACATGGGTAAACTGGACAAAATAAAAAAAAAATATGTCCAACCATGGACTGTATAGGAGTTCACTTTTGCCATTTTATAATGGGTAAGGAAAACAACAAATAAAAATATGATCTATTACTCCTGTAAAAGTTTGAATGAGTTTAAATATTAGAAGTATATTCAAGCCGGGCGTGGTGGGGCACACTTGTAATCCCAGTACTTGGAAGGCTGAGACCAGAGGATCCAAGTTCGCAGCCAGCCTCAGCTACTTAGTGAGGCCCTCCACGACTTAGTAAGACCCTGTTTCAAAATAAAGAATTAAAAAAAAAAAATGGGGATGGGTGTGTAGCTCAGAGGTAGAATGCCCCTGAGTTCAATCTCTAGTACTGCAAAAAGAAAAAAAAAAAAAGTATATTCAATAGTGCTGAACACATAGTAGAAACTCAAGGAAGGTATATGGAGAAACTAAATGAATAAACAACATAGTTGAAAGGGGACTGAACTAGAAGTCAGAAGAGTTCCAGGCCTTGTTACCACCAACTAGACACACAATAGCAAATGATTGTATTAGTTATAATTAGTAGAGTGCTTTGAAAAGTTGATATATATAAATGTTTTACCTTATAACCTAATGAGATAGATACTAATGTTACATTCATTTTTACCAACAAGAAAACTAAGGTGTACATAATTTGCTAATGGCAGAGATGGGATTCAAATTCAGGTAGTCTGGCTTCAAGCTCTCAATCTGCCTTCTATTTCCTCTATTATCTTCGGACATCTTCACTTTCTGAGTCATATCTTTATCACTGATAAATTAAGTTTTGGATTAGATGTCCTCTATAGGGTCCCCTGTATTTTTAAAGAGGTTATTATAACTAAAGTTAACTTAACTTTATATGTGTAACTAGTATTCTAAACCACACATTGACAAGTTTTTCCCCCAAGCCAGATAATGAATATTTTAGGCTTTGTGAGCCAATCTCTGTCATAACTACTAAACTCTTCCAGTGTTGCATGAAAGCATCCATAGACAATACATAAACAAATGGGAGTTATGTCCCAATAATACTTTTTTTATGAAAATGGTAGTGGGTTGGATTTGACAAGAAGGCTGTATTTTGCTGACCCCTGTTCCAACTATCAGATATGATAAAGGGATAGTTTGGTTAGTTTCAAAAAGAACAAATTTAATATTCGGCTACTTTGTACTTAAGATCTTGAGTTCTTAAAACATCTACTTTCAAGCCGGGCGTGGTGGCGCACGCTTGTAATCCCAGCATTCGGGAGGCTGAGACCAGAGGATCCGGGTTCGCGGCCAGCCTCAGCTACCTAGTGAGGCACTCCGCAACTTAGTGAGACTCGATTTCAAAATAAAGACTAAAAAATAGGGCTGGGGGTATAGCTCAGAGGTAGAACGCCCCTGAGTTCAATCCCCAGTACCCCCCCCAAAAAAACAAAAACAAAAAACAAAAAAAACACATCTACTTTCACAACTTCATCATTTACAACATGTGACTGTCTTGCTCATTTCTAGGAAAAGAGACTATTCAGATTCAAATGTCAAAATAATCCCTGTCTGTTTTTATAAATACAAGATACACATACACTTGCACACATGCCATATTTCAAAAGCTATAGTTTGGTTTCCAAATCATGGTTATGATTTTAGGCTACGTCACACAGCTGGTCAGATGCATATTATGGTAAAAAATAGTCTGATGTGCAATAATACGCACAAGTGGACATGCACATTCCAAAAAAGGGAAAATTCTTAACACATACACATTTTATTCACAACATTTGCTAAACATAATTTAGTGGACTATTATTATTTCTATTGGAAATATATCCCACAGTGAACAGCAAGCAGAAGACACATCTGTATCAAGAATACTACTCTGTTCCCAGTACAAAGAGAGTGTGTATTTAGGAGTAATATATTTTTGCCTCTGTTCTTAAGCAGCTTATAGTTGACTTTTGAAATATGACCTTCCTAAAGGAAAGTGTTTGCTAATATGTTTGTTGAATAGTAATGCTAACATTAACTAACATTATCCACATTAAAAACAATTCAAAATAATAAATTGCAGGTAACACTATATAATCACTTACCAGTGGAGGGTTAAAAGCCTTTTATAATTTAAGAGGAAGGAGAGAATCTTTTGAATTAAGTGACCCAGAAATATTTTTTGTTTTCTTGGCTCGAAGGTTCCATTAGTAAATATGATATGGTGTGAAGTTTCTTGAAAAGAGACTGTGATAACTAAATATGTATTATATAAACATTAAATCAATACTAAAGAAAAGAAAGAAGTATAATCAACCAACAAAGGACATAATGTGGAATCAACTAATATGTTCAATTAATCAAAAAAAGTATAAAAAAGAGAAAAGAGAACAAAAAGTAGTTGGGAAAAATAGAAACAAGTAGAAAGTAAATGAAAATCCAAACACATTGATGATTACACTAAATGGAAATGGCCTAGACATCCCAATTATAAGCATGATATGACAGATTTGGGGGATAAAGTTAAAACTTAATTCTATGCAACCACAATAAGATTACTTTAAACAAAGACATATAGAGGTTAAAAGTAGAATCATAGAAATTACTAAGGAAGTTTTAACAATAACAACAACAACAACAACAAAAAACCCTAAAGTGGTTATATTAGTATTAAACAAGTAGACTTCATAGCAAAGAATATTACTAGAGATAATGACAGTCATTTCATAAGGAAAAAGCAATCAATTCATTAAGAAGACATGGAAATCATAAAAGTTCAGACGTGATAATTGAGCTTCAAAATTCATGAAACAAACATTGAGAGAGCTGAAAGATAGACAAATCCATGTTAACTTAAGCATTATTCTTACAATTATTTATAAGATAAGTTGCAAGAAAAATCAGTAAAGACACAAAAAACTTAATATCAACTAATTTGTCTTAACTGAGAATTATAGGCCCCTTTTTGATCAAACCAAAATATAAAGTTGGTTTAAGTGCACAGGAAACATTTATCAAGACAGATAACATTTTGAAACATAAAACAACTTTCAATAAATTTCAAAGTACTAAAATAGAATGAAGAATGTTCTGACCACATGAGATTACACTAGAAATCAATACCAGAAGTATACCAAGAAAATCCCCAAATATTCGGAAACTAACTAATATACTTCTAAGTAACCCACATACCAAAGAAAATATCAAAAGGTAAGTTATAAAGTATTTTTAACTAAATGAAAATGGGGATAAAATCCAAATTTTTCATACTTATAGGGAATGTTATAGCCATAACCACCTATACTAGAAAAGGAAGATCTCAAATAAATAACTTGAAGAGAAAATGAGACTGAAAGTAAAAATGAATGGAACGGAGAAAACTGATGAAAATAAAAATTGATTCTTTGAAAACATCAATAAAATTTGTAAACTTCTAGTCAAATTTATCAGAAAAAAATGATAAAATATAAACAACTAATTAAAAACTTAAGAGCAAAGCTGGGCATGGTGGCACACGCTTGTAATCTCAGTACTTGGGAGGCTGACACCAGAGGATCCAGGTTCGCGGCCAGCCTCAGCTACTTAGTGAGGCCCTCTGCAACTTAGTGAGAATCTGTTTCAAAAGAAAGAATAAAAAAAAAAAATAGGGCTGGGGTGTAGCTCAGAGGTAGAATGCCCCTGGGTTCAATCCTCAGTACTGCTAAATAAATAAATAAATAAATAAATAAATAGCATTTGTATTGATATAAATATAAATTCTATACATATTAAGAGGGATAATAAGGGGCTATCATGAAATACTGATGTCAAAAAATTTGATGAAATTGAAAAATCCTTAAAAGAAATAAGCTACCAAAGCTCAGTTAAGAAATAATTTAAATAGCTACATAGCTATTAAAGAAATTGAATTTTTAATTAAAATCCTTATCACACAAGAAAAAATTTCCAGGCCTCACTGGGGAATTCTACCAAACATCAAGGGAAAGAATACTATTTATACATAAACTATTCCATAAGATAGGTGATAGGACACTTCCCAACTCATTTTACAAAACCAAAATTATCCTGATATTAAAACCAGAAAAAAAACTACTATATAATTCTTATGAACATAGGAAGTGCTTATAATTTTAACAAATGAAATCTCACCATATGTAAAAATGATACAATATCATTACTACAGTTAGTCTCAGAAATGCAAGATTGTTGCAACATTCAAAAATCAACTTAAGTCAATATATTTTAAAAAAAGGAAAAAATCATGATCATTTTAAAGTCATTTTCAATGCAAAAGCATTTCTCATAAAACCTCTCACTAAATTTGAATAGAAAGTTCTTCCTCAACCTGATTATGGTATCCATAAGAAACCTACCGCTATCATAACTGCAAATATCAAAATTCTTTCATTATGATGATTTATCAAATCCTTTTTATACCATTTATCCTTTTTGATAGCTTTATTACAATGAAATTTACACACTAAAATTCACCTCTTTTGAGAATACATTTCAAAGTGCTTTAAAATATATACATATATCTACACACACACACACACACATATACATCTAGTCAATATATAGTCATGTAGCCAGTACCCTCTGCATCTACACCATCAATCCCCCTTTCCTCACTACCCCCTCGAACCCTGGAAGTCATTAATTCTATGCCACTATAGGTTTCCTTTTCTAGAATTTCATATTAATGGAACCATGTGGCAGGTTTTATTTATTTATTTATTTATTTATTTATTTATTTATTTATTTTGTTTTGGTACTGGGGATTGAACCCAGGAGAATTTTACCCCTGAGCTACAGTCCCCAGCCCTATTTTATTTATTTTTATTTTGAAACAGGATCTTGCTATGTTGATGAGTACCTCACTACTTGCTGAACCTGTCCTTGAACCTGTGATCCTCCTATTTTCCTGTTTCAGCCTCCCAAGTACTGGGATACAGATGTACACCACCACATCCAGGTGTAGGTACTCTTTTATGTCTGGCATATTCCACTCAACATAATGCCTGTAAGTTTCCTCCATGATTTTGTGTGCACCAGTAGCAGGCTGCTTTTTAGTGCTAAGTTTCAGTCCTTTTTATGGCTGAACCTCAATTGATTTATCCTTTCATCAATTGAGAGAAATTTGGATTGGTTTCAGTTTGGGGCTATTATTAACAAAACTGAAATTACTATACATGTATTAGTCTTTGTATGAACATATATTTTAATTCTTTTGGGAAAATACTTAGAAGAGGTATTGCTGAATCATATCATTAGGTGTATGGTTAACTTCAATTAAAAACAAAAACAAAAACAAAAAAACTTCCAAAATGGCCATGGTAATTTCCTTCTTACAGGAAACAAGTTTCAATTGTTCCATCTCTTTCACAACCCTTGAAAACAGGTTTCTATTTATATTTGGGTATTGCATTTTGTAGTAGACATTTTGTAGTAGACATGTGGTTTTAATTTACATTTCCTTAAAACTTAAGGGCATCTCTTTGTGTGCTAGTCATCTGTGTGTATTTTCTTTGGTGAAGTGTTTCTTCAAATATTTTGCCTATTGGTCTGGAGATGTAGCTCAGTAGTAGAGTGCTTGCCTAGCCTGCATGAGGCCCTGGGTTGGATACTCAACACTGCAAAAAAGCTGCAGATACAATTGCCAATTAGGTTGTTTGTTCACTTATTACTAATTAGAAATTTTCTATAATGTGAACAAAAATCTGTTAATAAATATGTTTGCAAATTTATTTTCTTGTGACTTACCATTTTATTTTAGTTTTTGTTTTTGTTTTTGTTTTTTTTTTGCAGGGGGAGATTGAAGAATTGAACCCAGACCTTGCTAGAAAAGCATTCTACCACTGAGCTACATCCCCAGCTGAGAATATCTTTAGAAGAGCTTTTTGTTTCCTGTTTAAACTTTGATAAGTCTAGAAAAATTTATCATTCTTTTATAGTTTGTGCTTTTTGTTTGGTAGGAAATAGCTAGCCAAAGGCTTCAAAAATTAGATATATATTTTATTTACATATTAGCTATTATGTTAAAATAACAATTGTATTTCTACTGTCAATTTTTTCTAGACTAATCCATAAAGATTCTAGCTTTTGGCTCATTTTGAAGCCATCTAAAAGAATTTGTCAAAATTTCATATCCATTAACAATTCTTCTAAAACCTTCAAACCTCTACTCTCCCTTCATTATTAACTCTATTATCCGCTTCTAAAATCTCAACTTTAAGCATTTCACTGAACAGTTGTTAGATCTCATTGTTTCTTTTTCCTCTCACATGGAAGAACCTAAAATCAATTGGTCTTACTGACCTTTTACTGCATCCTCCCTCTTGTCTCCACTTCCCTTCTGATCTAGCTTAATACATCACAATATCATAGTGATTCACCTGCTGCAAAATCAACTCTCTTATGCCTTTCTTTTTTCACATATTCTCTAGGCTGGGGAAAAACAAAACAACAATGCCCTGTTTAATTCACCATTTACTTCTTGACCTCCATGCATAGACAAAAAACACAACTTTGCTAATTCATCTCATGACCACACAATTACACTTCATTTTCTTAGTCCTTGAGAACTATTTCACATATTATCACCTTCTGAAAACTACCAGTCTCT
>PVLC010037045.1:0-15469 GCA_004027655.1 Graphiurus murinus | reverse complement strand
AAAAAAAAAAAAAAAAAAAAAAAAAAAAGAGTTCAACCTCAGCAATAAGCCTTGGGACGGAAGTGCTGGGGTAAAAACTCAGAAACCCCAGCGGCCAGAAAAGGCTGGGTCCAGGGGAAAGGGCGTCTGCCTGCAGGGCCCTCCCCCAAGAGGGCCTAGGGCAGGACAGGTTCAGCCACGGGCTGGGGGACACCCCAGGGCCTCCGTCGGAAGTGAGTAACCCAGGCTCCGGGTGAGGGCGACAAGAGCCAACCAGCCCAGAACCAGGTGGGTCAGGTCAGGCCTGACCTCACTTCCTGGCCCCGTGCACACACTCAGTGCGGATTTGCTTATTTTTTATTTTATTTATTTATTTATTTTTTTGCAGTACTGGGGATTGAACTCCCGGGCATTCTATCTCTGAGCTACACCCCCAGTCCAATTTTTTATTCTTTATTTTTGAAACAGGCTCTCACTAAGTTGCAGAGGGCCTCACTAAGTAGCTGAGGCTGGCCTCGAACCCGGATCCTCCGGTCTCAGCCTCCCAAGTACTGGGATGACAAGTGTGTGCCACCACGCCCGGTGAAGCGTGGATTTGTTGGCTAAACCAAGGCTATGAGCCATTCTCCCTGTGGGCCACTGGGCTGGGGCCAGGGGAGACTGAGAAAGGAGTGCTGCCTGCTCCCTGGGGAATCCAGCTTTGGGGGGACAGCAAGGCCTGGTGGACAGGCAGGGAGGAGAGCAGTGAGATGGTCACCACGGGCGGCAGCTGGGGTTTGGGACCCGGTGCCGTTCATTTCCTGGGGCCAGGCTCTGTTAGGGAGGGGGAAGTCACACGAGGCTGCTCCCGAGTCCCAGCTCTGGCTGGCCGGTCACCTCTGTTTTCAGCAGAGAACACAGCCCTCCGTTGAAACGGGGGTGAGAGAGAGCAGCCGCCCCTGCAGAGTCCTTGGGAAGGAAAGTGCTGAGTGCAGGGTGGCAGTAGCCAGCAGAAGAGGTCGGCGGCCGGTGTCGGCGGAGACCAGCCGGTCTCGTGCCTCAGTCTCCCAGGCGAGGCTGTGCCGCAGGGCGGCTCAGGGAGAGACCTCTTGGGATCCTCAGATCTGTACTATCTTATCTAATCTATCTGTCTATCTTTCTTTTTATTTATTTTTTGCAGTACTGGGATGGAACCCAGGGACATTCTACCTCCGAGCTATACCCCTAGTCCTATTTTTTATTCTTCATTTTGAAACAGGGTCTCACTGAGTTGCAGATACTAAGTAACTGAGGTTGGCCGTGAACCTGGATCCTCCTGTCTCAGCCTCCCAAGTACTGGGATTACAAGTGTGTGCCATGATGCCCGGCTCCATAGCCCTATTCTTACTTCTTTTTATTCTTTTTTTTTTTTTTTTTTTTTTTTGCGGTACTGGGGATTGAACTCAGGGGCATTCTATCTCCGAGCTGCACCCCCAGCCCTATTTTTTATTCTTTATTTTGAAACCAAGTCTTACTTGGTTTCAAAGTTGCTGAGTGCCTCACTAGGTAGCTGAGGCTGGCTGCAAACCCGTATCCTCCGGTCTCAGGCTCCCGAATGCTGGGATTACAAGTGTGCACCACCACGCCCAGCTCTGTAAATCTAATTTTAACATTAAAATATGAGCATTCACTTTTGCTCAGAGCTGCGTTCAGTGAACTCCAGATACTAATCCCTCTGGAGCACTTAGCCGCAGGAACCTTCTTAGATAACAGGAAAACCTCAGGCATCCGTCTAAACTCCTGACTTCAGCCCGGGCTCCCCTCAAGCACCTGGGACGACTACCTGGAAATGGACAGGAAAGTTCTTTCTGAGCACTTACGCCGCCCTTGTAAATCTAATAAAACCAACTTATACAGGTCGTGACTCAGGCTCCCCTGATCCTTTCAAACACCATCAAAGCAAAGAGACAAAGCAGCCTTGGTCTTGTAAATGGTTGCCACGTACAGCATCTGGGAAAGCAAGCACTCCCAGTCCTTCCTCGGATTGCTTACAAATTATTCACCCAGCTCGGGAGTCCAGTCAGCATCAGTCAGCACAGCTGAGGACTTAAGATTAGTTGGCTGGGCATGGTGGTACACGCCTGTAATCCCAGTACTTGGGAGGCTGAGACAGGAGGATTGCAGGTTTGAGGCCAGCCTCAGCAACTGAGCAGCTTCAGCCTGGGAGGGAGCTGCAGTGGACCCCGGCTGGAACTTGAGGAGGTCAGCCCGGCCGTGGCTCTGGATTCCCTGCTGCCCGGGTCACGGCCTGTCCCAGAGGCCACTCACCCTGGTCAGGCCACCGGCCAGTCTGTGACCCAGGAATCAGGAGAAAGATGCCAAGTGACGGCCACACATTGCCCCACTCGGGTCACCTGGAGGACACCGGCGCTGCGGGTCACCTGAGATGTCCACCTGACACTGCAGTCAGCTGTCCCGGAGAGGACATCAGGGACAAAGGTCTCTGCTCCTGAAAGTATTTCTTTCCAAGAGCGGCGGGCCTCGGCTCAAGCCCAGGCGCGTGGGCCTTAAGCTCCCACCTGCCCGGGATACCTGGGAGTCCAGGAAGAGTGACAGATGGTGGCCGAGGCCCGGGGGGGACCCTGCTGACCATGGCAGCGGACCGTGTGGGCTCAGGTGCTACCCCCGCCTGGGAAACACAGGCCTCCCCTTTGCCCGATTTTAGGGGAGCAACGGACCCCTAGAAGACCCCAGAAGAAGGGAGGGGCACTGGTGACACGTCCAGCCCACCCGGGGTCTCCGTGTCCTCCCTCCCGCACCTGCTGACTGATGCGGGGCAAGGTGACAGACAGCAGAAACCTACAGGCCCAGGCACAACCCCTCCAAGGAAAACTGGGACACGGAGACATGGGGCCCCCGGTTCAAAATTTAGGAGGAACGTCCAGACACCCACAGGAAAATTAAGCAGCACCGGGGTCCTTCCAGGTGTCACAGCTGTGCGCTGCCATGGGTCACACGTACCTGAAGCTGGCCCTGCAGCTGGAAAGAGAAGAAAAGTGCATGAAAAGGGATAGAGGACTTTATAAGGAGCATCTTTTTTTTTTTTTTTTTTTTTTTTTGCGGTACTGGGGATTGAACTCAGGGGCATTCTACCTCCGAGCTACACCCCCAGTCCTATTTTTTTATTCTTTATTTTGAAACCGGGTCTCACCAAGTTGCAGAGTGCCTCACTAGGTAGCTGAGGCTGGCCTCGAACCCGGATCCTCCGGTCTCAGCCTCCCAAATGCTGGGATTACAAGTGTGCGCCACCACACCCGGCTCTATAAGGTGCATCTTATAGCCCACGTGACATGTGCAAGGGCCCTGTGGCCACAGGCTGAGGCTCCTGACAGGAGCCCGGGAGTCTGCCCCCTTAGCACCGTGCCTCAGTGAAACCTCTACGTGACCCCCAGAGACAGGTGTCACGTGGTTCTGTCTTACAGAGGAGGATTTGAGGCCAGAGAGGTGAAAGGGCTTGCCGGAGCACACACCTGGCAGGTGACAGCTGGAATCCCAGGCTGGGCCCCAGGTTTCAAAGGGCCGGCTCAGTCGCCCCAGGTGCTCCACCGGTGGCTCCGCATTCCAGGAGGCCCGGCTCCTCCTCCTTGAGTTCAAATCCCAGCTCTGTTTCCTCATCTATAAAATGGCTGTTGTACAGCTGGGCCTGGTGGTGCACGTCTGTAACCCCAGTACTTGGGAGGCTGAGACAGGAGGCTTACAAGTTCAAGGCCAGCCTTAGCAACTTAATGAGACCCTGTTTCAAAATAAAATAGGGCTGGCGATGTAACTTAGAGGTAGAACATTCCTGAATTCAATCCCCAGTACAACACACACACACACACACACACACACACACACACACACACACACCAGATGTTGAGCCTGGTGTGGTGGCACACAACTGTAATCCCAGTACATGGGAGACAGAGACAGGAAGATTGCAGGTTTGAGGCCAGCCTCAGCAATTTAGTGAGACCCTGTATCAAAATAAAAATAAAATGGAGCTGGGTTGTATCCTGGAGGTAGAATGCCCCTGGACTCAGCCTCCAGTATAAAATAAATAAGTAAAGTGGATGTTGTATTAATGCTACTTTGTATAATGCTACTTTTATAGCATTATTTCTGATAACACATATGGGCTCTTTAAAACAGCACCAGGAGCCGGGCGTGGTAGCACACACTTGTAATCCCAGCATTTGGGAGGCTGAGACCGGAGGATCTGGGTTCCTGGCCAGCCTCAGCTACCTAGTGAGGCACTCTGCAACTTAGTGAGACCCGGTTTCAAAATAAAGAATACAAAATAGGGCTGGGGGTATAGCTCGGAGGTAGAATGCCCCTGAGTTCAATCCCCAGTACTGCAAAAACAAAAACAAAAAAACAAAAACAAAAACAAACAAACAAACAAAAAAACCAGCACCAGGAGCCAGGTGTGGTGGCGCACGCTTGTAATCCCAGTACTCGGGAGGCTGAGACAGGAGGATTGCAGGTTCCGACCAGCCTCAGCTACTTAGTGAGGCCCTCTGCAACTTAATGAGACTCTATTTCAAAATAAAATATAGGGCTGGGGGTATAGCTCGGAGGTAGAATGCCCCTGAGTTCAATCCCCAGTACCGCAAAAAAGTAAAAATAAATAAAACAGCACCAGGCACATAGAAGGCTCCAGGTAATGTCCTCCATCGATGCCCTGTGGCTGTTATTTGCAGTTCTCCGGGTGCCACCTCCAATGCCAAGTCTCTCCCACTGTCGGGTAAAGCCTGGCCACCGGCGCTGCCTGCAGGTCGCACCAGCCCGGCCAGGTGGGACGGGCGCGCCGGGAGCGTGTGCGCATGTGCGCGCCCATCTTCGCCTCTGTGCGCCGACGGGCTGCGAAGGTGTCCCTCTAGCGGCCAGGGACGGAGCTGCTCCCGCGGGCCGGCTTCTGCTCGCCCTCGGGAGGAAGCGCCGGGACCCCGGGCCACCCCGCGCGCCTGCCTCTGGCTGCAGGTGCAGGTGCCGGCCACCCCGGGGCTGGAGGAGGGAATTGCGCGGGCCAAGCGGAGGGTGAGCTGTCCCCCGAGGGAATAGATTATAGTGCACAGCGGGGGTCCGCACATCTTTCTTTTCCTTTCCCCTTCCTTCCTTCCTTCCTTCCTTCCTTCCTTCCTTCCTTCCTTCCTTCCTTCCTTCCTTCCTTCCTTCCTTCCTTCCTTCCTTCCTCTTTTTTTCTTTCTTTCTCTTTCTTTTCTTTCTTTATTTTCTTTTTTTGGTACTAGGGATGTTTTTACCTCCCAGCTACACCCCCAGACCCCCCCTTTTTTTGCGGTACTGGGGATTGAACCCAGGGGCGTTCTACCTCCGAGCTATATCCCAGCCCTATTTTTTATTCTTTATTTGGAAATAGGGTTTCACTAAGTTTCGGAGGGCCTCACTAAATAGCTGAGGCTGGCCGCCAACCTGCAATCCTCCTGTCTCAGCCTCCCAAGTACTGGGATTACAACTGTGTGTCACTACGCCCAACTGATCCCTGGCCCATTTTATTTTTTATTTTGAAACAGGGTCTCACTAAATTGCAGAGGCTGGCCCTGAACTTGCGATCTTCCCCTGTCTCGGCCTCCTGAGCACTGGGATTAGAGGTGTGTGTCATCACACCCGGCTTAATACTTCACTTTTTGAAAAGCCTGACTGACCTAAAGCCAGACCATCCTAAACCGGCGGCTTACACGACTGCTCCTGTACCTCTCCCTTCTTGCCCCATAAAAAGCCCCGAGCCTGTAAGGAGGCGGTTTTCTGACTCTCTGGGCTCTCTCCCTGGGCCGGTGCCTCCTTCCAGGTTTTGTTCCTAAATAAAGCCTGTTCCCTGCTATCCGGGCTTGTTTTCTTTGCCCCCATAAACCCCAACCGTGACTTCATTTGAAAAGAGTCTTTCCAGATGAGGTCAAGTTAAGGACCTAGACATGCTGGACTAGGGTGTGGGCCTCAAGTCCAACAATAAGGTCCCTTTTAAGAGACGTGCGTGGCCGGGCGTGGTGGCGCACGCTTGTAATCCCAGCATTTGGGAGGCTGAGACCAGAGGATCCGGGTTCGTGGCCAGCCTCAGCTACCTAGTGAGGCACTCCGCAACTTAGTGAGACTCGGTTTCAAAATAAAGAATAAAAAATAGGGCTGGGGGTGTAGCTCGGAGGTAAATGCCCCTGAGTTCAATTCCCAGTACCGCAAAAAAAAAAAAAAAAAAAAAAAGAGACGTGCGTGGTAGCGCATGCCCGTAATCCCAGCACTTGGGAGGCTGAGACAGGAGGATCGCAGGTTGGAGGAAGCCTCAGCAACTTAGTGAGACCGTGTTTCAAAGCAAAGGTGAAGAGGGCTGGGGGTGTAGCTCAGGGGTGGAACGCCTCTGGGTTCGATCTCCAGAACTCTTCCCCCCTCCCACTCACACACAGGAGTCAGAAGAAATGACAGACACAGAGATGGAAAGAGAGGTAGACCTGTGACCACAGAACAGAGGCCCCAGAAATAGAGCCACAGCCAAGGGACACCTGGGGCCACCAGAAGCTGGAAGAGGCAGGAAGGCTCCTCCTTGGGGGGCGGCCTCTCTACACCTGACGGCCCAATAGCACCTGGATTTTGGGCTTTTGGCCTCCAGAATTATGAGGCCATATACTTCTGCTGTTTCAAGGCCCCAGACAGACCCGTGTCTGTAATTTCAAGGCCCCCAGACCCATGAATGCTGTTTCAAGACCTCCCAGACCCATGTCTGCTGTTTCGAGCCCCCCCAGACCCATTTCTGCTGTTTCAAGCCCCGCAGTCTGTGGTCCTTTGTTCTGGCAGCCCCCGGAGAGGGACATGGGGACGTCCAGTGAGCCCCCGCCACCTGCAGCCCGTGTCTCCATGCTCAGGACCGACCTTCCAAGCTATGTCCCCTCCCCCCCCACTTCGCCGGCTGGCCACCGAGGCGCTGGAGTGTTAAGTAACCCGCTCCCCGGGGGCCTGTGTGGACTTGCCTCGTCCTTCTGAAGTCGGCCCAGGAACCCCAACTGCTAGGCTGGGCCCCCCTGCCACCGGTCCCGCCAGGATGGAAACACAGGGCCCACTTTTTCCGAGAAAGATGTTTAATGTGCTTACAGGCATTCTGTTATTGTGTTTATTATTTACGGTCAGCTTGAGGGACATCACATTGCAGCTGGATTGTGAGAAGCAAATTTTATTTCCACAGCTTGAAAACACAAACAAGAGCAAGAATCCCATTAGGCGCTGACTCTGGCCATTTTTCTGCGGAATATAAATTTTCCTGCAATAGTCACTGTGAAATATCAAGAATGCATCGCAGCAAGATTATTGGGAAGAAATGTTACTGCCGGGCCCAGATCTCACACGGCCATTCCATCCGTGGCTGCAAAGGGGCCTCAGGCTGGTGAGCAGGACCGGGCTGTGTGAGCAACCAGAGCTGCCAAGGTGCTACTCAAAAACAGCAGGGCATCCATTTATGTCTCTGAAGATGCAAATAAAGCAAGTGAGCTGGCGTGGTGGCGCACGATTTGTAATCGCAGTCCTTGGGAGGCTGAGACAGGAGGATCGCAGGTTCAAAGCCAGCCTCGGCAATTTAGCGAGACTCTCAGCAACCTAGTGAGACCCTGTTTCCAAATAAGAAATAAAATTGGGCTGGGGGTGTAGCTTGGAGGTAGAAGGCCTCTGGGTTCAATCCCCAGTACCTGAAAAAAAAAAAAATCAAATGATTCCTTTAGTGGGTTTGTTATTGTTGCGGGTTTTTTGTTTGTTTGTTTTGTTTTGTTTTCAGTGCCAGGGTAGAATGAAGGACCTCTTGCATGCTAGGCAAGTGCTCTATGCCGCAGCTGTAGCCCTGCCCCTGGAGGGCATCCTGCTGATGACAATGTTTAACTGATGACCTTGTAAAACTATAGGATGTGCTGGGTGTGGTGGCACAGGCTTGTAATCCCAGCGTTTGGGAGGCTGAGACCGGAGGATCCGGGTTCGAGGCCAGCCTCAGCTACCTAGTGAGGCACTCTGCAACTTAGTGAGACTCGGTTTCAAAATAAAGAATAAAAAATAGGGCTGGGGGTATAGCTCGGAGGTAGAACGCCCCTGAGTTCAATCCCCAGTACTGAAAAAAAAAAAAAAAAAAGAAAACTATAGGATGTGAAAAAGAAGCCATTTCAGCCCCCAGGAAAGATGGAAAGATAAAGATGTCCCTTTCTTATAAGAAATTTACACCTGGGACAGGAAAGCAGTTTTTATCAATGTGGTTCTCAGGGAAAGCAGGATCAGGGCTCCCTCAAGGAGTACAGGATGCTCAGTTAAATTGGGATTTCAGAGCCAGGCGCAGTGGTGCACACCTGTAATCCTCGGGAGGCTGAGACAGGAGGATTGCAGGTTCAAAGACAGACTCAGCAAGTAGTGAGACTGTCATCAATCCAGCTAGGCCCTTTTCAAAATAAAAATTAAATAGGACTAGGGGTAGAATGCCCCTGGGTTCAATCCCTAGTACCATAAATGAATAAATAAATTCAGCCGGGTGTGGTGGTGCACACTCGTAATCCCAGTACTTGGGAGGCTGAGCAGGAGGATCACAGGTTCTCGGCCAACCTCAGCTACTTAGTGAGGCCCTCTGCAACTTAGACCCTGTTTCAAAATAAAGAATAAAAATAGGGCTGGGGGTGTAGCTCGGAGGTAGAATGCTCGTGAGTTCAATCCCCAGTACCACAAAATAAATAAATGAATAAATAAGAAAATAAATAAATTGATTGATTAATTAATCTGTCAATATTAGATGGTACGCATGGTGGTGCACACCTATAGTTCCAGTACTTGGGAGGCTGAGATAGGAGGTTCACAGCCTCGGCAACTAAACAAGAATACAATAAAAATAAAAATAAATTCAAAATAATAATAATAATAATAATAATAATAATAATAATAATAATAATGAAAATTCAAGATAAAAAGGGCTGGGGGTATAGCTTGGAGGTAGAATTCCCCTGGATTCGATCCCCAGTACCAAAAACAAACAAGAAAGCATCAAAAAAAATCCAACTTGGCAACAGTAGGCAGGCCAGAGGACTAGGAATGAACCCCCCACTCTCATCGGAGAACTTTCATACGGAGGAGCTGCTGGGACTCTGGGGCCCATTTCTGGCCCCGAGGCGGCTGTGCGAGGCCTCCTTGGTCTGCTGGTTTAACCACGTCCCTAAGTGTGTCAGTCAGCTTTCCTTTACTGTCACGAATACCTGAGACCATCACCGTATAGAGAGAAAAGGTTGCTTTGGGCTCATGGTTTTAGTGTGTGGTGGAGTGAGCCTGCTTTCGTCACGGCCAGGATGCCAAAGAAAGGAAAAGAGAAAGGAAGGAGCTGGGGTCCCACTAGCCCCTTTGAAGCCCAACCTCCCACAAGTCACCACTCCATTTCATGTGTGTGTGTGTGTGTGTGTGTGTGTGTGTGTGTGTGTGTGTGTATGTGTGTGTATGTGTGTGGTGCTTGGGATTGAATCCAGGGACATTCAACCTCTGAGCTACATCCCCAGCCTTTCTGATGTTTTATTTTGAAATACATTCTCACTAAATTGCTGAGGCTGTACTCGAACCTGCAACCCTCCTGTCTCAGCCTCCCAAGTACTGGGATTACAAATGTGCACCATTGTATGGGGCTTAAGCCCCACCCCTTAGAGTTGTCTCTACCACCTCCCAAGAGCACCCAGCTGGGGACTTTTTTTTTTAGGTACTGGGGATTGAACCCAGGGGCATTCTACCTCTGAGCTACACTCCCAGCCCTATTTTTTTTTTTTTTGCAGTACTGGGGATTGAATTCAGGAGCAGAGCTAGCTGGGCGTGGTGGCACACGCTTGTAATCCCAGCATTTGGGAGGCTGAGACCGGAGGATCTGGGTTCTCGGCCAGCCTCAGCTACCTAGTGAGGCATTCCACAACTTAGTGAGACCCTGTTTCAAAATAAAGAATAAAAAAAAAAATAGGGCTGGGGTGTAGCTTGGAGGTAGAAGGTCCCTGAGTTCAACCCCCAGTACTGCCAAAAAAAAAAAAAAAAATAGGACTGGGGGTGTAGCTCGGAGGTAGAATGCTTCTGAGTTCAATCCCCAGTACCGAAAAAATAAAATAAAATAGGGCTGGGGGTGTAACTCAGAGACAGAGTGTCCCTAGGTTCAATCTCCAGTTCCAAAAACAGTGTCACCTTCAGAGCTGGCTTTGCCCCTTCCCCCACCACCCAAAACCCGGTGAGGAGGAAGTTAGCAGGAGAGCTGATCCCTCCTGGGGTCAAGTCCAGGAATAGGCTTGACCCCCGGAGCCTCCTGCACGGGAGATCTGGGGGCGCTGCTTCCATAAACAACCCCTCTTCCCTGCCAGTCCCACCTCGGGCCACTTGGTTTGGGTGGCGGCCACAGGTTGTGCACCGGCCTTCTATGATGTCCCACTAACGCGCTTAAGGGCAGCAAAACAGCCTCTGAGTCCTCGCAGCACCCCGAGGACGCCTCCCTGTCCCTGACCTCCCCTCGACACCCCCACCTCCGGCGACTGCAGGCTCCTTGTCCCTAAACACACAACACACAGATCTTCCTTCTTCCTTCTGGCAAAGATGGAGATGTGACGGTATTCCCAAAAGATACCCAGAAGCCAAACGCTTCTCCGAACTCAGCAGAGCCCCTGCCGCCTGCTGGCTTACCCCCTGACCTTCCCCGGTGCCCGCGTGCTGCCCAGGGCCCTCTCAGCCATCTTCCCACGTCTCTCCTGCCCCTGCCCAAGCGATCACAGGGTCCCCTGCCTGCCTGTCCCCTGGGCCTGCAGATTTCCAGCGCGGCTCCCCTGCCACCGCCCACCCTTCCATTCCTGGCTCGGGTCTCACTCTGCAAGGATACCCGTGGTCCTCGCCCCCATCCATCCTTTCCTCCTGCTTTTGGGTCCTGGGCATTCCTACTCCTCTCTGCAGGAGCTCAAGCTGCACGAAGCAGGCGTTTTGGTCTGGTGTTACCCCAACCCCCAGAACAGTGCCCGGCTCATCATAGGCACCAACAAAATACCTGCCAAATGGTTGATGAATGGCTGAGTGAGTGGATGAAAGAGGAGGACCCGGCTTGCTTGGAGCCGAGCATCTCTGCACCTGCACATCCTGCAGAGGCGGGCGGGGCCCTCACCTTTACTCTGCAGAAGGCAGACCTCCATTCATTTGATTCGTTCTTTCACCTGTTCTACCTCCCCACAGGCTTCACCCTCGGAGCGGCCTCCTGACAGCCTGGGCTGGGACTCCCACAGCCCGTGCCCTGCGTCCCTGCCGCTGCTGCTGGGGACAACAGGGCTTCAGGGCTTGAGTGGAGACTCGTCCTGGTATGGCCTCATCTGCATATTATTTGCATATTGCTTTGCATAAGCCCTCAGGCCACACCCCCACTTGGCGGGAGTTGGAAGACCCTTGTGTTTGCTCCCAGGTTGCACCTGCAGCCTCTCCACCCTCTCTTCTCTCTCTTCTTGCTACAGGAGCTGGGGGCCCCGGGAAATCAGATGCAAGACTTTTCTGTACCCCTGGGCAGCGGGCAGCATGGGCTGGGGGCTCCGCCTGCAGGAGCACAGAGGGGTGGAGGCCTGAACCCCAAACCAGAGGGTAAAGGGACTCTAGGCAGGGGCAAGCGGGGAGCAGCCCCCCTACAGCCATGGGAAGATGTCTGAGCAGGTGACCAGGTTGGGAAGTGGTGTTGGGGGTCCCCTGACCCCTCAGCAGGGTGCACCCACTCTGCTGTTCCTCCCTGTGCCTCCCAGAGAGCCCTCAAGCCATTCCGTGCCCTCACCCGCCTCTGTCCCTTGCAGGGCAGTTGCCAAGGTACAGGCTGCAAGAGGTGGTGGTGGGGGGCATGCAATGGGGGTGCAGAGGGCGGGGAGGAGGAGCAGGTGGAGGCCGGGAGGGGCCGGGCCTGGCTGCAGGCAGAAGCTGGCGCACCGGGCAGCTCCTCCCCCACCCTCCTTCTGTCATTCCTGGAAACCAGAAAGCCTCCCGGGGTCCCAGAAGAGCTGCCTGCTGGTTAGTCCCTTCCCCGGCGGCCCCTCATAGCTCCCACGGGCCGGGCTTTGCAGCAGCCCCAGCCGGGGGCCGCGCACCTGCCCCCTCCAGGTCCCAGGGGGCCTCCTCCACCGCCAACATTTGGCTTGCTGGAGTCGGGCGCTAGCACCCTGCCCTGCCGCCACCAGCAGAGTGGGGAGACCCATGAGGAAGGGCGGATGGAGCCCTTGGACCCCAGAGCAGGTGGGGGGCGGGACTCCTGCCCAGTGGGCCTCCCTCTGAGCACCGAGCTGAGGTCACACAGAGCTGGCCGGAAGTGGCTGGACCTGGGAGCCCCAGCGTCCTCCCCTGCAAAAGGGGACAGAATCCCCAGCCCCCAGGTGGCAGGAGCACAGCCCGGCCCAGCCTGCTGGAGCTGGAGCGTCACCAGCACCATTCCACCAGGAGCTCTGGTGCGCCAAGCTATTCCACAGCCACCTGAAGTAGCATGCTGGGCTCGTGCCAGGAGCAGGGCTTACCGAAATCTCACTGGGCCCATGAGACCCGGCAGATATCTGGGTATGGGGCAGTCTCTCTCTCTCTCTCTGTCTCTATCTATCTATCTATCTATCTATCTATCTATCTATCTATCTATCTATCTCTATCTCTATCTCTGTACGGGGGATTGAACCTAGGGGCATTCTACCTCTGAGCTACACCCCCCCACCTCTTCTTTTTTTTTTTTTTTTTTTTTTCAGTACTAGGGATTGAACCCAGGAGCATTCTATCTCTGAGCTACAACCCCCAGCCCTATTTTTTATTCTTTATTTGGAAATAGGATCTCACTAAGTTGCAGAAGGCCTCACTGAGTAGCTGAGGCTGGCCACAAACCCAGATCCTCCTGTCTCAGTCTCCCAAGTACTGGGATTACAAGCATGGGCTACCATGCCTGGCTTTCTTTTTCCTTTTCTTTCTTTTTTTCTCTTTCTTTCTTTATTTTGCAGTACTAGGGATTGAACCCAGGGGCATTCTACCTATTGAGCTACACCCCTACCCCTTTTTCTTTCTATGTATCTATGTATCCATGTATCCATGTATGTATGTATGTATGTATGTATCTATCTATCTATCTATCTATCTATCTATCTATCTATCTTCCTATCTATTTTGTGGTACTGGGGATTGAACCCAAAGGCAGTCTATCTTTGAGCTACACCCCCAGCCCGATTTTATTTCTTATTTGGAAACAGGGTCTCACTAGGTTGATGAGAGTCTCACTACTTGCTGAGGCTGTCCTCGAACCTTCGATTCTCCTATTTCAGCCTCCCAAGTACTGGGATTACAAGCGTGAGCCACCACGCCGGGCTTTATCTTTTGTTTTGAAACAAGGTGTCACTAAGTTACTGAGGCTGGCCTCGAAACTGTGATTCTCTTGTCCCAGCCTCCCAAGTCCTAGGATCACAGATGTGCATCACCACACTTGGCCTTCCCCCTCCAGCCCCTTCCCAGAAGGAAGGAAGCCTGACTTTAGGTGCTACAGCAGCCTTTTGGAGGCAAGAAGCTCCCTTTCCCAGAAAGCCGTCTGCCTCCAAGCCGCCCATCCCCCGGCTGTCTCGGCCCTGGGGTCTCCCTCCCGCACCAGCCTCCTTCCCAGTCTTGGGCAGAGAGAGGGGGTGGGTCTTCCAAGGCAGTGACCACATCAGGGGCCTTTGGACAAGCTATCTGTCCACTCTGACCTCCACGGCCCGGCCCTGCAGCGGGCGGCATGAGCACGCGGTCTCGCAGGCCCTGACAGCATGGGGCAGTGTGAGGACAGTGGGCGACAGCAGACCCTGGGGGGGATCTGGTGTAAGCTGGCTGGGTCAGCTTGTCCAGAGCCTCGGCCCTGTGGAGCAGAGAGACGGGCTCTCAGGAGGCCATCCAATGGGGCGTGGAGGAGGTGGGAGGGACTTCCTGGGTTTCCACCTGGTCTGAGGAGCTTCCATTGTCGATAGGTATGAGACCTGCCAACAGACCTGCTGCTGCATCTGTGACCCATGTTGCTGCATGCATGCATGCATTTGTTCATTCGTTGGACATTTGGGAGCACCCACAGTACTCCTGTGCCTATGCAGCGGGGGGGAGGGCCCAGAGGTGGGCAGGCATGCCCCTGCCCTCGAACCTCTCCCCGCTGGTTGGGAAAGCCGGCACCCAGGCCCTGGTGCACGGTGTCACGGCGTGAGTGCTGACAGAGGGGGCTGGGACCGCGGTTTGGGAAGAGGGCAGCGTCTTCCAGAGCTGCCGGCTTCAGGCTCAAGAGCATCCTGACAACTTGCTTAGAGCCCAGGCCTGGAGCCCGGCAGAGCGACACGGTGGTCAGGAGCCGGGCACTGGGCTCGGACAGCCTGAGTCCCAACCACAGACCACGTCTCACCCTCCGGGGGCCTGGGTTCTCCACAGTGAAGAGGACAAGGAGAGGGACAGGTAAGGACATGGTGGGTAGACTCTTAAGGATATCAATCGAAGCCGGGCGTGGAGGCACACACCTGTAATCCCAGTCCTTGGGAGGCTGAGACCGGAGGATCACAGGTTTAAGGCCAGCCTCAGCAAGTAGTGAGACTCTCAGCAAGTAATCAAACTCTCAGCAAGTAGTGAGACTCTCAGCAGCTTAGTGAGACCCCATTTCCAAAGGAAAAAAAATAGGGCGGGTTGGGTGTAGCTCAGAGGTAGAACATTCTCGAGTTCGATCCCCAGTAAACACACACACACACACACACACACACACACACACACACACAGAAAAAAAGAAGGAAGGGAGGAAGAGGAAGAAGGGAGAGAGGAGGAGAGGAGCCCTGTAGGCTGTGTCTTACCGAAAAGTCCCTCCCTCAACCCCCGGCTTCTGCAGCCCGCCCACCCCCATGCACCTCCACTCCTGGGGGCCTCCTGAGCACCCCCAAACCTGCACGCTCAGGTGCCACTTCCTCCAGGACACTTCCTCCACGGGCCCCCTCCTGGGATTTCTCCATATAATGGTGATCAGGAGAAAAGCGCCTCCCTCCCCCTTCACCCCCCATGTCCTAGGGCTGAAGGGCTGAGCCGCCGTGGTGGGTGTCAAGGGTCTTTCAAGGGTCTCTGTAGGGAGATGGTCTGGGGTTTGGGGGTGGGCACACTGCAGTTACCATGTCCTTTTTTATTTATTTATTTGTGTGTGTGTGTGTGTGTGTGTCTGTGTGTGTGTGTGGGGGGGGGGTACTGGGGATTGAACCCAGAGGACGGAGGCAGATGGAACCGGAAGGTGCACGGCTGGCCTGGAATGTCACCAGAGGGTCCAGGAGAGGAGGACCTCAGCTCGGGACCCTGGGATTCTTGACATAGACTGTAGAAAAGAATTCCAAGAAGCGCCACATACAGGCACAAGCAGAGGTTTATTAGGAAAGCAAGGGGCGCGTTGAAGGGAGGATGTGCCCATCTCCAGGGGAGATACAGCACTTTGGGGACCCCTCCTTCTCCTCCTCCTCCCCCTCTCCTCCTCCTCCTCCTCCTCCTC
>PVLC010037044.1:0-14726 GCA_004027655.1 Graphiurus murinus | reverse complement strand
AGTTTCCTTTGCTTTGCAGAAGCTTTTCAGTTTCATGTAATCCCATGCACTGATCCTTCTTTGAGCTGCCTGTGCTTTTGGGGTCCTGTTGAGAAAGTTTTGACCTGTGCCTATATGTTCAAGTGTTGGTCCTATGCCCTCTTCAAGTATCTGCAAGGTCTCTGGTCTGACATCCAGGTCCTTGATCCACCTTGAGTTGCCACAAACAAATAACCAGAGAAGCTAATACTACTTGTAATGAAAAGGTGATGGGTATTATAAAAACAGATCACATTTAAATTTCTGATCTGCAATCACATGTACAGTTGGACTCAGGAGAGTGAAGAATAAGTACAAAGAGTAAGCGATTTTTAAATATATAACTGAAATAAGTATATTTCTATCAAGGAAAATATTATGTACTTAGTAATATTATATATTGTTTCAACATTATCCAGTAACTTTCATGAAAGGAAGTTGCACATAAAAAATAGCAAGGAAACTATGGTGAACAATGAAATTTATATAGCAATTTACAAGGTATTTATAATTTATTGTAAATATTAAATATAATTAATAAAATCTTGCTTTCAGAGCAAAGTACCATTAAAAATATACTTGAGAAGAATATAGGGAAGTTCAAGGGTAATTCTACCACTCTAATAATCTTTATTTTGCTAGAAGCTAATGATTCTAATTAATTTTGTATTAAAAATATATGCATACATAATTTTATAGTATTTTATATACGTAATTTTTAATAGTATTCTTAAGTCCAATTTCTCTTTGACGAAGAGGATGTACAACACAGACTTAGATTTCACAGACTTTAAAGGTAATTATACATATATTAGCTTCTGTAAGCATATATATATACATATATATATTTCAGATATATTTGGAGTAATAAAAATTGAGTTGAGTAAAGCTAACATAAAATTTCTGAGGAGTCAAAAGATGATTTAATGGAAATTATAAAAGAAAAGAAAACAATAATTACATTATGTGCTGCGTTTGAGTGTGCTTTCTTTGGACTATTAACTTATTTTATTGTTAGTCAATATCTTGAGCTCTTAAAGAGTGATACATTTTACCTCAAATTTTGATTGAAGAAATTAAAGCTCAAGAACTATTGTCAACTGTCATATAGATAAACATTGAGGAAACTAAGATTCTAGTATAGGCACACCAGATTTCAAAGTCCAAACTGTTTTCAAGGATATCTCTCTGAAGAAATTAATAATATATAAAACATATAATATGGATATGTAAAAAAAAAAAAAGACCTAGGAGTATTTAGTTTTGAAGTCTTAGAAACTGTTATCCTGACAAAAAAAAATGCTGTTAATTTTTCTTATTTCTTCTAGGAAATATTTTCTAAGTGAAGAAATAATATGAGATATAACAAATTAATCAATATTAAATATTTGTAAACTTAAAGATGATTATTTGATTTCTGTTATTAATTTGCTAACTTTTTCTATGTTAAAGGAGAAAAATCATATGAACAAGAGAAAAAAAACCTTATAAGAACTATCAGTTGGAGAGGTAAGTACTTGATGGATTCAATGAGTATATTGATTACTTTTAATTTAAATTTCTGTACTTACCAGTGAGAGGGGAAGTGTTCTTGGGTGAGATTTGTAAGATCTAAACTCTTAATTTTTTTTAATTGTAATTGTACTATTATCAAATATTTTATAGGTAAAGAATATAATTAAAGTGATTAAAGTGGTAGTGTGTGTCTCTCTATCTATATATATGTACACACACATATATATATATATATATATACATATATATATTCATATTTCAACCTACTCAGCAAGAATAATTTATATGGGAACTCTAAGACTATTTTCCTTGTGTTTGTCCAACAATTTAGCTCCTTCTGGTGACACGGAGAGGCCATGGCATCTTAGTTGCTCTTCTGAGGAAGAAGACTCTTCTAACTATAAAGGACAATGTATTCATCTGGAATTCTTCTCATTTACTATTTAAATACTCTTTGGAACCATTCATATATGTGTTATTTGATAAAATATCTGTTTAAGAATAGCTGGGGAGTGATTTTTTACTTTGGCTTGAATAATTGTGGGAAGATAGTGCGGCAGAAGTTTAAATTATGTTTCTAAATTGCTGTACATTAGGGAATTACAGGAGGAATTTAAATTACAGAACAGCCAACAGCCTAAATATTGTCAGCTAAGCAAAAGCCACATTCAGTCCACTTGATCACCTACTGAAAATTCTCTTAAGGGCCTCATATTAAATATCCAAGGATAAACTTTAGATTTTAACTTTACTATTCATTTTTAATGAGTACTATAGTACTATTAAAATAGTTGAGGAACAAATACTATATGAGAGGAAAGGAAGGTCATTGAATTTCTATAAGAAAATTTGTAACAATGTAAAAATTAGGTATTCATGCCAGCAAAAAAAAAAGTTACATATGTTAAATATTAATAATATAAAAATAAAAACATCCATATAATGCTTTTCTGGTGAGCAGTGTAACTCTTATAAAAGCAAACCATTGCAATTCCCTCTGGCTATACTTTCTATCATAGTCTCTATTATTCCCTGCTTTGTTCTTTTTTTTTTTTTTTCCATGTATTTATCTAAATTTATGGAGATCGCTATAGTCTTAGATCATACTATACTTGTGACTGACAAATTATTATCAAACTGCTAGAAAACCATAGAGCACCAAAACAAATCAGTTGTCTTCATCTTATATCTTAGACCTTTGTTTACTTTGAAAACTGTGTGTGTATATGTGTGTGTGTGTGTGTGTGTGTGTGTGTGTGTGTGTGTGTGTCTGTATGGTTTATTTGTATATGATGTAGTAGTACGCTCATCATCATATAAACAGGATCCAGGTGTGGTGTTTGTAGACACTGTTTTATTTTATGATTTATTTCATGACTTAATTGTTTCTGTGTTCGATTTATTTATTTTTATTTTATTTATTTATATTTTTGCGGTACTAGGGATTGAACTCAGGGGCATTCTACCTCCGAGCTATACCCTCAGACCTATTTTTTATTCTTTATTTTGAAACAGGGTCTCACTAAGTTGTGGAGTGCCTCACTAGGTAGCTGAGGCTGGCCTCGAACCCGGATCCTCCTGTCTCAGCCTCCCGAATGCTGGGATTACAAGCGTGCGCCACCACGCCCTGCTCAGTGTTCAATTTATATTTTGGGAATGAAAAGTTCTAAAATATATTTTACATTCATTTTATCCATGCATCTTTAAAGTCTATTGTATTCTTGGAAAAACTCTGATAGCTTTATCTATTGGTTTGTAATTGAGACTTTTAAAAATCTTCAGTCATAAGATGTGGTTTATATATTCCAAGTCTTTGTTTCAAATGAATACAGGTTTATAATGGATATGTATATATGTAAATATATTATTGGCTGTCTAATTTTGTGATACTGCTATGCATCTCTAGTAAGTCTTTTCCACTTAAGTGTTACAAGATTATGTTTATAGGATTGTCAGGCCAAGTTTCATTGATTTGAGTTTAGCCTTGCCAGTTAGTTCAGTAAATGGTCTATTTGTACTAATTTGCTGAATGGTTCATTAGTTGAATGACCGCTTCTCTAAACTTTCTTATTTCATTCAACAATTGAGTTATAGTTGAGCAATTTTAATTTATTCTTCATGATGGAATATAAAAGAACATTCAATATCTACCTCTGTTTGAGTTGCTGCAGCTAAAGATCTGGGGAACATAGGAGATGATTTGTTATATAATAAATAAATCAAACTATTTTTTATTGGTTTTAAAATATTCTCCTTAACACATATTCTTACAAATGTATTATAATTGAGCTCTCATATGTTTCAGATGATATTTTTACAAATATATTCATAAAATTACAACCTTATGGAACAATATATGTCTACTTTCAATTATAACTCTTCTTCTCCAGTCTTTTCAACTTCAAACACTAGAATTTTTATATTTAGTTACCAATGTAAACAAATGACTTTCAGATATAATATTTTCTCTTAATGCAAAGAAAAATTAACCAGTTAAACATAATATATTAAAAGTAAGAGAGTACTTAATAAATTATTTAGGAAATTTGTAATCTAATAGATGTCTATTTGTTGTTTTGTTTTATTCAACTTTACTTTGATTCTTAATTGTACACAAATATTTTTAATTATTTGTTATTTATTCTTTACCTTTATTAAGGTACAGAAATAGTTTGTATAAATTTCGTATTTGGCAAAATTTTGTATAATCGAAACTGGAGGGCATACTAGACCAAACCAAACAAACAAACAACCCAGGAGAGAGCTAAACTGAACATTTTGCCAACAGAAAGCACAAAAATTTTGAAAGCCTACGTGCAGGTTCTGGTCACCCTCTACCAGTTACATGTTACCAGTACCACTGATGGCATAAATTAGGCTCTCTGGTAATAACCATAAGGATAAAAGGTGCTTCTAGGCTTTGAATCATATATCTGGAAGAGAAAAAAAAAAAAAAAAACTAGACACATGCCTTTAGAACAGCAGTTTATAGAACTTTATAAGACCCTTCTATAGGTAAAAAACATTGACCAAGATATTTCTGGTCATAGTGCAAAATGGACTACCTATGAAGGGTGAGTCAATGACTTATTTTTCCATCCTAAATCTACTATAGTACAGGTCCTTATTCTAAATAAGTGGCATACATACTTAGGACAATGTGGTATCCTCTGTAATAGTATATTAACTCCCAAGATGCAAATGGTATTCAGCCCAGTTAGATTTGAAACAGCCTCACTACCACAGGTGATCAGACCAATAACTATCATTTTCCAAGAACAAGACAGAATGTCCTTTGTGCCAGAAAATGCTTGTTATATAAGCGGGTCCAGTAGATGGCACTCAAATGGCTGGACTGCTGTTTATCATACAACCTACTACTGATTCTATATAGTTTACAATATAATAAAAAACAGAAAAGTCACTGGGAAGATACAGGTGGGATGGCGGATGGTAACTCATGATCCATAAACATTTCTTATTTGTACTGAAAACTGGGTAGTATTATAAGATCTTACATGGTGATAGCACAATAACATGTGAAACCCTGATACACTGGCCTTCGGTTGAATTGACTCTTGTGCAGGGTGAGAAAGTGAGGTTCTTTTTAAGTTTTATGCATATGGATTACCAGGTTTGCCAATACCATTTGTGGAAGAGGTTATATAGACTTTCCTAGTGATAGGACTAATCACATTGCTACTATTAAAGTGTGAAATATGGGTATCCATGTCACATTGACATTGACCAGGACACCCATTCCACAGGACATGCTGTCCAGGATTAAGCTGAAACTCATGGATGTATCATGGTACTTTTATATCCCATATAATCCTCAGACAACAAAGTTAATGGAGATAATGAATGACTTAGACATTATTGGGAAGTGGTGGAAGCTTAAGAAGGTGAGATCTGAACTGGGTATAGGGGTACACGCTTGTAATCCCAGAATTTGGGAGGCTGAGACCAGAAGATCCGGGTTTGCGGCCAGTCTCAACTTCCTAATGAGGCTCTCTGCAACTTAGTGAGACCCTGTTTCAAAATAAAGAATAAAAAATAGGGCTGGGAGTATAGCTTGGAGGCAGAATGCCCCTGTGTTCAATCCCCAGCACTGAAAAAAAAAAAAAGGTAGAGTCAGTAGATCACTGATGGTATGCCGTGAAATAGTATATCTTGTCCTTCTCACTTTCCTTTGTGTCTGCTTTTTGTCCACCATAAAGTGAGCAGCTTTGCTCTCCCGTGCCCTTCCGCCACATCATGATGTTTCTACCTTGGAACTATCCAACCACGTACTGAAACTTCTGAGCAATGAGCCAAAATAATTTTTTTCTCCTCAAAGTTACTTATTTCAACTATTTTGTCAGAGCAATACAAAGGTGATTTGACAAGGTAACCATGGTCAATTGGTCCTGCAGTTTCCCAACATACTATAAATAGATAAAAACCATTAGAGTGGTATATGAAGCTTTATGATCTGCCCCTGGCAAAAATCCTAATTTGGAGCCCATTGATCCTGTTGTAATCTAGAAGTCTGTTATAGGATATTTGAAAATGTATTTAATTTAAAACAACAGTCTTATCATTGTCTGTAATCCAATATGGCAGTGCTCCTTATTAAAAGGGGAAATTTGGAAATAGAAGTAGAGACACTTACAGAAAACTGCATGTGAATAGGAGATTAGGGTGATGTATCTACAGTTAAAAAAAAAAATGCCAAAGTTGCCAGCCAAATAATGGAATATTGAAAGAGATGTGTGGAATGGATTCTCTTTCACAGTTTTCACAAAGAGCTAAGCCTAACAATACCAAGATCTTGGGATTCCAGCTTCCATTGAGCTTATTCTGAGACAATAAACTTCCATTGTTTAAGCCACTTATATTGTAGGACTAAGTTACAACAGTCCAAACCGACTAATACTTACATATCAAGAAATGTGTCAACTTCAGTTTAATGCAATCCCATGTATTGATCCTCATTTTGATTTTTTTTTTTTTTTGCCTTAGGGGTCTTGTTGAAGAAGTTTTTACTTGTGCCTCTGTGTTAGAGTGTTGGTCCTATGCCCTTTCAAGTAGCTGCAAGGTATCTAGTATAATTTCAGATCTTTGATACTTCTTGAATTGACTCTTGTGCAGGGTGAGAAAGTGGGGTTCTTTTTAAGTGTTATGCATATGGATTACCAGTTTTGCCAATACCATTTGTGGAAGAGGTTATATATTTTACAGTGAATGATTTTGTCCCCTTTGTCAGAAATCAATTGGCGGTAAGTGCAGATTTGTTTGTGAGTCTCCATTGGTCTATGTGTCTGCTCCATTGGTCTATGTGTCTGTTTTTGTGCCAATACCATGTTTTTTTGTTTTTTTTTTTATTACTATAGCTCTGGAGTATAGTTTGAAGTCAGGTATTGTCATACCTCCTGCATTGTTCTTGTTGCTGACAACTACTTGGTTAATCTGGGATCTGGGTTTTTTTGTTGTTCCAAATGAGTTTGAGGGATTGTTTTTCTATGTATGTGAAGAATGAATAATTCATTAAATGGTAATTTAGTGAATATTGCATTGAATCTGTAGATTACTTTTGGGAGAATGGACATTTTTATGATAATTATTCTGTGTATAAGAGCAAGAGATATCTTTCCATCTTCTAAAATCTTCAATATCTTCTAAGATCTTCAATTTCTTTTTTTCATTGCTTTATAATTTTCCTTATAGAGATCTCCCCCCCCCCCGTTAGGTTTATTCCTAAGTAAATTATTGTTTTGTGGAATATCATGAGTGGAAAAGTTTTCGGGATTTCCTTTTCATTAGATTTATGGTTGGTATACAGAAAAGCTTCTGATTTTTTTAGGTTGATTTTATATCCAGACACTTTGCTGTATTTGTTGATCAGTTCTAAAAGCTTTTTGGTTGAGTTTTTTGGGACATCTAAGTATAGTGTCATGCCATCTGCAAATAGAAATAGTTTCACTTCTTCTTTTACTAGTTGATTTCAATCTCTTGCCTTATTGCTCTGGCTAGAATCTCAAATACCATATTGAAACAGAGTGGTGATAGTGGACATCTTCGTCTTGTTTCTGATTTTTAGGGGAAACTTTCACAGTTTTTCCCCATTTAATATGATGTTGACTGTAGGCCTATTGTATATGGCCTTTATGATGTTGAGTTATGTTCCTTCTATTACAATTCTCTGCAGTGTTTTTATCACGATGGTTTTTGGATTTTGTTGAATGCCTTTTCAGCATCTATTGAAATAATCACGTGACTTTTGTCATTAATTCTGTTGATGTGGTGAATTACATGGATTGTTTTTTATATGTTGAATCAGCCTTGCATCCCTGGGTTAAACCTGACTTAGTCATAGTGTATACTTTTTTGATGTGGTTTTTAATGCACATTTTGTTTAGAAGTTTTGCACATAAGTTCTTTAATAATATTGGCCTATATTTTTGTTTTCTTGAGCTCTGTTTTATTTGGCTTTGGTATTAATGTGATGTTGGCTTCACAGCATGTATTTGGAAGAGTCCTGGTTTTTCTATTTCATGGGATATATTGAGAAATATTGAGATTAGCTCTTACATAAAGGTTTTATAAAATTTACCTAGAAAACCATCTGGACCTGGGCTTATGTCTAGCAAAGGAAACTATCAAGAAACTCAAGAGAGAACGAACAGAATGGGGGAAGATTTTTGCCAGCTACTCCTCTGATAGAGAACTAATATCTAGAACAAAAAACTCAAGAAACTCACTGCAAAATAATAATAATAATAATAATAATAATAATAATAATAATAACTCAATCAAAATGGGCAACTGAACTAAATAGTTCACAAAAGTAGAAATACAAATGTCAAATAAATGCATTAAAAATGTTCAATATCATTAGCAATCAGAGAGATGGAAATCAAAATTACCCTCAGATTTCACCTAGCCCCAATTAGAATGGCAATCATTAAAAACACAAACAATAACAAATGCTCTTAAGGGTGTGGAGAATTAGGAACTCTAATACATTGTTGGTGGGATTGTAAACTAGTGCAACCACTTTGGAAAACAATATGGAGGATCCTTAGAAGAATGGGAATGAATGATCATATGTATATATGACCTAGCAATACCACTTCTGGGTATCTACCCAACAAAATAGAAATCAAACTAAGAGTAATGCATGCATATCTATGTTTATAGTTGCATAATTCACAATTGCAAAACTATGGAACCAGCTGAGATGTCCACTAACAGATGACTAGATCAAAAACGATGGAATATGTACACAATGGAATTTTACACAGCTATAAAAAAAGAACAAATTTATGTCACTTTTAGGGAAATGGATGGAACTGGAGAACATCATGCTAACTGAGATTAGTCAGTCACAAAAGAGAGAATTCAAATGTTCTACCCAATATGAGGAATCTAGGGAGAAAATGGGACATAGGAGGGACTCCAGACAAAGAAGAAGAAATCTTAGATGAATGAAGAAGGTGACCTAACTGAGGGAGGTGGGGGGGGAGAACTTCAATGCATAAGATGTACAAACACAAACTTATCAAAGTAAAAGACTATGCTGAGCACTGGAAAGAGGAAAGGAGGGGAGAATAGGGTGGTAACTGGGGAAGTGCTAAATGAGTGCTGTGTGCAAGTGTGCTTCTACTACCCTGAATTTCATCAAAATGTATGTTAATGCACCATTATAAAAAAGAAAAGAAAAAAGGAAATGTGTCATCTTTATCTAGAACATGTAACTTGTTGGTTGGTAACTGAATATTGAACCTCTATTTTACAATCTTTTCAATTTCTGTAAGGTCATAAGTAACATCCTTTCTTTCATTTTTTGGTTTACTTAAAGTTTTTCTTTCTTCCTTAGTAAGTTTGTTTAAAATATTTGTTAATTTTGTTAATCTCTTCAGCTAAATAATGTTTGGTTACATTATCTCTTTTTTCTATTTGTAGAACAGATGTAATTAAATAATATGGTTATGCTGAAGAATATGCCATATAAAGTTGAGAAGAACATATATTTTGTTGCTAGGTCTAGTGTTCTGCACATGTCTGCTAGAGCTATTTGGTTTAGAGTGTTGTTAAAGTCTTCTATTTCTTTATGAATCTTAAATCAAGATATTGCATTCATTATTGAGCTTGGGCTTGGAAGTTGCCAACTATATTGAGAATTTTCTACTTTTCCATCAATTCTGTTAATGTTTGCTCCATATATTTTGAGGCTCTATTGTTATATTTATATGTTTACAATACTTTTTAGATGTATATGTTTATAATTATTTTCTTGATGAATTGACTCCTTTATTAACATAAATGCACTTCACCTTTTTAAATACTTTTAAAAAAACTGTTATATTTGTTATGAGTACAGCTACATAACCTCTACTTTGTCTACTATATGTGTAAAATATCTTCTCCTTTTTGTTTTTGTATCTTTCAATCTAATGTTATTCTCTTTTCAGCATCACTAATTTGGATTATATTTTCTTTTGTTTTTCTACTTTACCAATCTCTTTTAGTTGGTTAATTTATTCTGCCTATATTAAAAGTGATTACTGATAAGTTAGTATTTCTTCCATTTGTAAATTTTTATATGTTACATATTTTTATTTCAGAGTTCCTCTAATACTGAATTCTTTTTTGTGTGATCCTATATCAATGTAGCATTTTAAATACCTTTTCATCTTTATTGTATATTCTTTAGCTAGTTTCATAATGTTTGCCATGGATATTAAAATTGATATTATAAATGTATAGCAATTTGTTTTCAGTTGATACCCAATTACCTTTATTAAAGCACTTTAATTTATTCCTATCCAACTCTTAGCCTCTATTATTATTGTCAACAATCACACAATTATAATTCTGAGTAGTTAGCATTAAGATACAATTATTATTTTGTGCATTTTTCTTTTGAAACATATAGGAAATGTAAAAGTTATGTACCAAAAATAGAATGGCACTAGATTTATATTTCATTATATAGTAATGTTTATCAGTGAACTTTATTTCATCATCTATCTTCAAGTAATTATTTAGCATTCTTTCATTTCTTCAGGATGTCTTTTCAAATCTTTAGCATGTTTTATAGGTCTAGTCTGCAAACAATGAAATTCCTTAGCTTTTATTTTCCTATGTCTTAATTTTTCTTTCAAATTTGAAGAATGCTTTTTACAATATGTATAATTCTTGGTTGAAAGTTTTTCTCTCTTCTTTCAGCATCATAAATATGTTACCACACTGAGGCCTCTGTGGATTCTGATGAAAGATTGGCTCTTAATCTTGTTGAAGATCCTTTTTATGTGCTGAGTTACTTCTCTCATGCTGTTTCCAAGATCCTCTCTTTGACATTTGCTTCCATAATTTTGAATATAATATGTTTGACTTCTTTCCTCTTTGTATCTTATTAAATTTTTTGAATACGTAAATGTAGATTATCAAATTGGAACTCTTAAATAATTGTTTCTTCAAATACATTTCTCTGTCGCATATCCCACTTTTCTTTTTTATTTTTGGTTTTCCCATTATATATGTATTGGTGTGTTTAATGTGTCCCTTAGGTTTGGGTCATTTTTCTTTACACCCCATATGCCAAGTATTTTTAATTGTCTTATCTTAAAATTCACTAAATATTTCTTCTGCCTATTCAAACCTTCTGTAAAAATCAGTTTTAGCTATTTTGCCTTACATCACTGGAATTTTTATTTGCCTTCTTTTTATCTTTTCTGTGTCTTTATTGATATTCTTTCCTTGCCTATACATCATTCTTCTTATCTCTATTACTTCTTTGTCCATGGATTCTTTCAGTACATTGAACATACTGAAGGCAGGTAAGATCTTTATCTACTAAGCACCATTCCTGAAATTCTTCATGGATAGTTTCCTTACATTTCTTGTTTTCTTTTTAATGGGCTATATCTTTTTATTTTTTTGTATGTCTTGTATTTTTTTTTAATAACTGAACATTTTAAATATGGTAATGTGTTGATAAGAGAGTGCAAGATGGCATCTGAGTGAAACACCTCTCCTCAGGCACTGTGAGCTTGAATCAAATCTGCCATGAAAGCAGCTTCTTGAAGAAAGAAAAAAAGCAACAAAAAAGTGAACAGAGCAACGAAATTTGAACTACATATAAGGAGACCCCAGAAAGCTGACCAGGAAGAGAAAAGGAGCCTGTCCATGCAGCACTGGCACCACGCCACAGAGCGGCGTTGACCATTAAGCTGGGGGGTCTACTAACACGGAGATATCTAGCAACCTCCTGCTTACCCAGCAACCAGACATGGAGTAAGTGACTCCAGAACTCCACATCCTAACCAGGCAGCTTATCCTCAAACCTTACACAGTGACAGGAACGTGCGGTATGACCAGCGTAATCCCCCTGGGTACCACCCCAGCTTATCTCTCCCTCCAGAGCTGGAACAGCAATCAACTGCACTGCAGAGCTTGAATCAAAATTGCCACAAAAGCAGCTGAAAAGAACCCAGGGAGAACAAAGGAGCCTATGCACAGTGAACTGGTGGCCGCCATTTTGCCAGTCGCCAAGAGCAGTGCCTGATCAACAGCAATCAAGAACACCTGGGACAAACATCTTAAGCCTGCAGCAAGGACACCCCAGATCACCCCTCCCACTGGAACCAGAGCAGCAGGGATCTGTAAGTTAAATTGCACCCCCAGGTGGATGCAGGGGCCCCTATACAAAGTGCAGACTCAGTCACCCGCCCTTCAAGTGATTGGATAAGAGCAGAAGCGTGGGAGGGACCCAGTGTACACAGGGCATAGAGAACTTCCAGGCACTCTGGAAAATATCTGGCGTATAAATTGCACTCTGGCCACCAGCAAAGGCAGAGAGAGAGACACACAGATAGGCCCTGTGGAGAGCTCAGAGACACAAATTGCAGTGGGAGAGGCATCAACAGAACTCCCTGCCTGCACTGACAGAGCAAATAAGAATGCCAGAGACACACTCGAAAATTAAATAGAGTGAGCAGACATTTAAAAGCTGAAAATATCCACGCAGATCCAAAAGGGCTGCAGAGGCCAACTCAGCTCTGTACTTAAAAACTAGCAGGGTTTTTGTTTTTGTTTCTTGTTGTTGCTTTTGTGTGTGTGTGTGTGTGTGTGTGTGTGTGTGTGTGTGTTATGTGTGTTATGTTTTATTTGTTTTTACTATGTTTTCATTTTGTATTGTCTTTATTTACTTATGTTTGTTTGGATGATTGGTTGCCTTGTTATTTTTTGCTTAGTTTGTTGACTCTCCTCCTTATCCCTTTTACAAGCTTCCCTCCCTCTCTCCCATCTATATTCTTCTCCTCAACACTTTTTCTCTTCTCTTTTCTTTTTCCTTGTTTTCCTGTCTCATATCAAGACCATCTCATACTACCACACCTAAAACTCTACATTGACTACCAGAATCCCCCAACATATCCACTTCTGACAACCTATTCTAGGTTGTCTGTAAGTTAAATTGCACCCCCCTATTCTAGGTTGTCAGAAGTGATAGAAGTGTTGGCTTCATGGCAATTATATATTTATAAAAAGTCATACACATCAAATAAACATATTCATATTTTGATCAAGATGTTCACTTTGTTCAATATTGTAGTGTGAAAATAAGAGAACTTGAGCTAAGGTAAGGGAGGAAAGCATGCTGAAATATCAAGTGCCATTCAAACACAACAGTCCCACAAGTGACAGGAACTGGAAAATCATCAGAAAACTGGAGCTCAGTCTATTTTTTCTCCTGCATTTTATTATTTCTTCTTTTCTGTGTTTCTGTTTTGTTATAGTCTCCAAGGATCCATGATTTCATTCTTCTTTTTGTACATGGGAAAAGCCTAATCAGGTCCTAGGTTCTAGTATCAATCTCATTAGGTTTTATCCTCTACTCCTTTGATCTGTCCCAACTGAATTTCAAATTTCCAAAGGAGACAACCTGACTATACTTGCTCAGAAGAAGTGGCTTCCCCTTATCCAAACAAATACATCTAGGGAGATTGCTATGAGGCCTAAATAAAATAGTTCAACAAAAATTCATAGGTCAATATTTGACAAAATTAATTTATCATTGTTATTGTCTTCATTATCACTATAACATTCATAGCACAGGGGAAGGAAACCATTCTAACACTAGTATGTTTATACTAGAGTATAGATGCAAACCCAGAACTCCAAAAGGCATAAGATACAAAAAAGGAAAAAGATATTATCAGCACCCCCTTAAAAATTACACTAAAATATATGTTCAGGAAAAAAATCTCAAAAATAGATAGTTGCAGTTTATCAAATTGGTGACAGTTGGTGCTGGGATAACATTTAATTAATGATATCCTCTATCCCTGTAAGAACTAGTATATTTCAGTCATTATTTTTCTGCTTTTTTTTTTTATTCTGACTCATTGCAGTATTTAGAAAAATCTTAGCAGAAGCATTTGTTCTTACTCCAAAATAAGATCTGTGTACGATATGTATCATTGATAGCATGGTATTTAAAAAATGAAAGATTGCTAATTATTGGAAATGCTCACATGGCTGATCATGAATGTGAGAGTCAGTGCTGCTGTTCAACAGTGAATTGAGTTAGTTTGAACAATTTTGATAGAATTGTAGGACTCAGAGCATTTGCAGCCTAAGGCTATGGCACAAAGCAGCCACAACATTACCTTGCCTAGAAACCACAAAACAGTCTAAAGTATCGTTAGGGGAGTAGGGAAAAAAGTGTTCAGAAATGTTTGATTTTTAGTATTTCTGAGTACACAAAAGATAAAAAGTATTGAAATGCAACATTACCATATCTGGACTGATTTAGTGTCTGTATTACAAAATCTCTTTGGGTTTATAAAGGAAACAATAGTGGAAACATCAAGGGAAAAAACATCACTTTTTTTCATATTAGGGCACTCTGAGACTTTGCAGCTAAATATGTTTCTCCATTTAATTGAGAGACCCATAGATACAGAGACAATGACTATCTAATGGCTTGCGTTTGAATTTAATGACATAATTAATATAAACACATTCAGTAAAACAGGCCATGAAGTCTTTCTCCTCTGAATTGCATTTGTGTGTCTCATTAATCCATGGGGCTCAGCTGCACTCACTTAGTATTTGTGGTTTCACTGTTTTCAGTTAGTTGCTGGAACCACAGGCTCTGTCACCAAAGAAGCTTTCTTAAAATGATTGGTACTTAATAGTCTTCA
>PVLC010037043.1:0-15461 GCA_004027655.1 Graphiurus murinus | reverse complement strand
CTCCCCTTAAGAGTGTTTGAGTCTTGTTAATGTGCTTATAATGAGTAAAATGCAGCAGAGGTTCCTGATTATGTGTAAACTATAATGTGATTGCATTATATAAAATTGTGGCATTTGTGTTTCTGGAATCAAATCTGGGAACTGAAAGCAGCCTCCAGCTGAAAGCCATAAAAAAACAAAACAAAAAAAATCTTTTAACACCCACAAGAAATGAATTCTGCCAAGAACCTGAATGAACTCAAAAGTGGATCTTTCCCAGTTGGACCTCAGATGAGATGCAGCCTTGGCCAAAACCTTAATTGCAGCTTTGCAGAGTACTCAGCTTAGCTATTCTTAGATTTTTGATCCACAGAGACTGTGAGAAAATAAATGCATGCTGTTTAAGCAGGTGAGTTTGGGGAAAATGCTTTGGAACAGCAATAGAAACTAATAGGTATGGCTTGTGAATCTCCTCAAGAGCAGCTAATGTGATGAGTTTTATTTTCCAGCACAATAGCTCTGTCTTATAATGTCCATTTGGACTGTCAGCCTAGAGAACATGGCAAATAAGCTAACTCAGAGTCAACAGGGAAAACAACGATGATTTCATACATGCTCCTTGCATGGAAAGTTGCAATGGTGAGCCCTGCAAACTGCAGGTGTGTTTTTGATTGACATGATCATTGCAGAGCCAGCACTTTTCACATAAAATTCTTCTGAATGAGTGGCAGTGGAGATTTGTTTATTTAAAAGTGGGTATAAAAATTAGTCGGATGAATTTTGAAGAATTATACTAAGTAAATATTTCCAAGTGTGCTTTTTATAATTATTTAAAGAAAAAAATCCATATAAGGGAAGGCAGATGAGAATACTCTTTCTTTGCTAAAATTACAGTTGGTAATGAGAAAAAATAACATAAAAGAATACAGAGTCAGTAAGGAACATTTTCATATATTATTTGAAGCTTGAAAATATACCTATGTATCCAAAAGCATTTTCTTGTATGTCACTATCACTACTAATCAAAACCAAGAATTAATGAGAAAAGAACATAACTACAAATATAATATTTCAATAAAATAGACAAATAGATAAAATAAATAAAATCTGAAACAAAAAAGAAGCATCTCTATATTAAAAATTACTTGAAACTCTAGGTCAAAAGTATTCTTCCTATTCCTGGCAAAATTAATGAATTCTGGAAAGATGCTTGAAATCTGAAGACTTAAGAAATAATCTCACATAATCACCCAAACAGGAAAAGATGTTTAACAAGCAAAGAAATAAGCAAAACTAGAAGGAGTAGAATTAATTTCCCCTTTCCTATAAAATATTTAATGACAGACAGAAACATCAACAAAAAAGGTTTAATAGTTTTAAACAAGAGACAGATACCCTTATGTAGATATTTACTGCTTCTACCTTACCCTGACTTGTCAAACTTTTCCTTAGATATAACAATCCTGGTCTTTCCTTCACTTTCAACTTGTCAAGAGTCTTCCTGCCTTGTGATCTTTGTACTAGTCTCTTTGTTAGCTGCATCATTTCCTATAAATAACACATGGCTCTTTCAATCTAACCTTTCAAGATCTCAGCTCAAGTATGACTTTTTGGAGAAAGTGTATCATGTACATTAAAGAACACCCCCCCACACACACTCACCCCCCCACTCACATACACAGAATTTCTTTGCTTTATTTTTCTTCTCAGGACTTGTAAATGACCAGTATCTTATTTAATATATTCTTTATTTTCTGTCTTTCACAACTTTGAATGTTTATAGTAATTTCACCACCATATATGACAGTGCCTTGAAAATAGTAGGGGTCAACAAAGTTTTGTTGAACAGGAAATATATAGTACACAGAGGAAGGAAGCAAATAGAATTAAATCCAGTCATTTAAATACAAATTGCCTCATCGGATTTCTGTTTTACATAAAAAGTAAATATGTGGTTTTAAATAATGTCCCCATGCTGAATAGATACTACTAAAGTTCTCCTGAAAAAAAAAAATAAGTAAAACCATGAATAAAAATAGTGAACGATTTCCCAATAAATCATTGAGGTAGTGTTACCATAAGAATCCATAAAGGACTAGCAAGAAAATGAAAACTGAAGCAATCAGGGTTAAATGATCATGAGGGAAAAGTCAAATTATGGAAAACTTGATGTAATATTGTAATGTATCCCTAAATATTTGTTTTTATTCTGACAATATTTTATTAACACAAGCAATTAAATAAGAAATTAATTTCCAAGAACTAGAAAAAGTACATTTGAAACTTAAAGCACAAGTGAAAAATCAAATGAAAATTAAGCAATAAGAATATGATAATAAACTGGGTGTGGTGGCACATACCTGTAATCCTAGTACCTGGGAGGCTGAAACAAGAGGATTGCAGATTTGAGGCCAGCCTTAGCCCCTTAGCAAGACCCTGTTCCAAACCAAAAAATATTTTTAAAAGGGCTGGAGGGGGGCAGTTAGCTCAAAGGTAGAATGTCCCTGTTTTCAATGCACAGTACCACATACAAAAAAATAAATAAATAAAAGAATTTAACAATAATTAAAGCATTAGATATCAAAATGTAGGAGCAATAAAGTTGTATTTAGAAGGGAATATATACCTTTCTTTTAGGATACAAGAAACAGTATAAAATGTTGAGTTCAAAGTACAAAATAAAGAAAAATAGATTAAAGTCAGTTGTCCAAAAGGCAAATAAAGTAAAATATATGTTTAAGACTCATCAAAATCAAATGAGAAAGCAATAATAAACAATAATACGAATGCTAAAGGAGAATTAACCACAGGGCTAATAGAAATAAATAATATCATTAATATATTAAATTTAAATATATAAAATATACTAAATGTAATTTTGAAAGATAAGCTCCTCTAAAATATAACTTTTTACAAATAATTAAAAATATTGAAATACAAAATGAATTATTGCCTCTAAAAGTAATGAGGAGTTTACATTTTTTCATAGCAGAAATAGTAAGCTCAGAACTGGGCCTGGTGGTGCATGCTTGTAATCCCAGTACTTGGGAGGCTGAGACTGGAAGATTGCAGGTTTGCAGCCAGATTCAGCTACTTAGTGAGACCCTCTCCAACTAAGTGAGACACTGTTTCAAAATAAGGAATAAAAAATAGTAGGGCTGGGGGTGAAGGTAGAATGCCTCTGGGATCAATACACAGTAACACACACACACAAACACACACACACACACACACACACACACACACACACACACACACGAAAGAAATAGTAAGCCCAAGAAATTAACAGGTAAATTTTGATGTGAGAGATAAATTTTAAGTGATGCACAATTTTAAGTGATAACCATAGGTAAGGAAAATCCTTATATTTGAAAAAGATGTCTATGACCTAACATTTCTATACAGTACATTACTAGGAGAATAAAATATGTAACATTTGGAAAGGGAAAACAAAAATTCCACTACTTTCAAATTATGGGAGCTATACAGAAAGTTCAAAAGGATCTAAGACACATGACTAACATGACTAATTTATTTTTTCCAATTTCTCTACATTTTATCATCTTTTCTTTCCAAGATTTCCAATAAAATGCTGAATAGAAATGTTGAAAGTGTTTAAGAACAGTGTTTGCTTTAGTTTTCATTAAAGGGACCTCTTATCAGGTAACAAAGTTCCCTTGTTTTTCATTATGTTAATTTTGCTTGCTTTAAAAAAAATGTTTAATTTTCTAAAAAGTTCTTTGCATCTATTAAGATGACTATATGATTTTAAACTTTCCATCCTGCATTACCTACCTTTTTTTTCTGTTTTAAACTTTCTTATTACCTAGTAAAATTAAATATGTGATTCAATACTAACACTTTTGTGTTCTGGAAAAATTATCCTACATATGCCCCTGGGGATATGCACAGAAATGTTCACAGAACTACTGTTCAAAATTTTCTTGCTACCCCCAAATTTGGAACATTTTACACATCTATTTTTTTTTTCTGTACTGGGGATTAAACCCAGGAGAATTCTACCTCTGGGCTATACTCCTAGTCCTATTTTTTATTCTTTTATTTTAAAACAGGGTCTCACTAAGTTGCAGAGGGTTCACTAAGTAGCTGAGGCTGGCTGCAAACCTGGATCCTCCAGTCTCAGCCTCCCATGTACTGGGATTACAAGTGTGGGCCACCAGGGCTCCTACACATCTATTAAAGCAAATGGAAAAAAGTTTTCAGGCCAATAGCCCTCACTTTGTCAGCATCTACATGAGAGGAGAATTTTTTTGTTTTTGTTTTTTCCCAGCTCTTCCCAGGCCCATGGCCTTCTAAGTTTTAAAGTGTGTAACTTTCTTAGTGTTGGCCTTCATCTTATCTTACCATGCAGACTAAGCAAGCTTGGGATAGAAGAAACCCAAATAGCAGGCTGGGAAGAGTAGAGGCAGTCTGTTTTTACCTTTTAAATGCTTACTCTGCTTTAGGACAGGGAATAGAATGAAATTATTCACCCATTTTCAGATCATTAAGATACATGAGCAATCTTCTGTTTCTTAAACTGGGAATGTAAATACTAATATTACCTCTTTGAACTATTTAATTCATTTTTTTTTACTTTTTCTAAATAAATGATACATATATAAATAAGTTATACTAAAATACTAAATGTATGACTATATAGCTGATTAAACTATAGCAAAATTTTATTTACATTAGGGAAAAAGCAGATACTGTGGAAAAATAAAATTTTTAAAATAGGCAAGTGTTCTACCACTGGGCTACATCCCCAGCTCTAACAAAATCATGTTATTTGCAGGAACATGGATGCAACTGGAAAACATTATGTTAAGTGAGATCAGCCAGTCACAAAGAGTAAAGAAGCATATGTTCTCCCTAATATGCGGATGCTAGGGAGAAGATAGGGCATAAGAGGGTCTCCAGATGGAAATGGAGAGACCCCCGATAAACAAAGAGTTGATTTAACCAAAGGGGATGGACAGGGGTAGGGGGGACACACTAATGTACATCAAGATTACTCACTAAACTGAACTTGAGAGGGAGGGAGGGCGAGGGAGCGGGGTGGGAATTTGGGGAAGGGTCAAATAAGAAATGTGGGCACATATGTCTATGTCGTTATCAATTTGTACCTAACAAAGATGTATGCTTACAGTGCATGAATAATAAAAAAAATAAATAAAATAAAATAGACATATCTTCACTAAAATAATCTACTTGTATTTTGTCTTTCACATTTTGTTACAGATTTTCATCATATAGTATTTATTTTTTTATTTGCTTTTGCCAAACTTATCTACCAATTTTTGGTTCCATGACAGAAAAATCCTGTCTTTTTTTCACAAATTATACCAAGTCTGTTGCCTAATGAATAATATTCAATATGCATTTGCAAATTAGTGAATGGGTCAATGCATGTAAAACAGTGAAATGCAAGTGGGAACCGAGTACCAGCAACTCTCCTTCCTTTATCAAGCCTCATGCCCCTTTATTTAAGGATACTTAATTTCTCTTTAACCAAAATTATATGTGATATAAAGAAATTGTACTGCATCCTGTCGACACAAAGTGAACAACAATAACAAAAATCAAAAATATTATAGGGATAAACTAGAAAACATAAGAAGCTTACTTATTTGGCTGACTTTTTGCAGCTGCGTTTCATAGTTCTCTTTGAATTATAGCCCAATTTAAAGGAGACATTAGCTTTCTGCAATGTCTGCAAAAATGTCTTTCTGCCATAAAACATTAAAACATCCCACATTTTCCTGGGGGAAATATTATTTCTCAATTTGTTATTGCAATAACAGAGACCATAGCTGTGAGTGATAATCTCAGAATGGGGAATAAAATTACTCGTACTTTTTTCTTGTAATGATAAATGCCTCGCCAGTAGAGTGGTTTTATCCCTTTTCAACAGAAGCATCAACTCATTTCACAGCTTATCTTTGTCAGAAATATTCAAATGGCCTCTGCACATCTACTATAATTTTAGTTTAGAGCCTCAGTGAAGAACTCAAAGCTTTATTTAGTTTTCGCAATGATTTAACAGCAATGATACAATTTCACAAAGGTTATCCCCATAATGTATTCTTTAGTTTTGCATTAAAGATTCTTCATTCTTTCTCATTAAGCCTGCAAGGAAGAAACCATTGCTTAGTATACTTCCCAAACTTGCCCTTGCCCTTCTCCTTAATAACAAATAATTAATTTGGGTACTATAGCACTGCACTCCCCTCAAATTTAAAGCCGCTTCCAACTGCCACATCAACATCAACATTATTAGGAATGAAAAGTAAGATAAATTAACCTGACCTCATTATATTAATTATGTATTTCCTGAATATACTAAAATGTTTGTACTAGATTTGTATTTATACATCATAAGGAACTATCCTCAAATTGTGTGTCATGGTCAGGAAGGGCTTGTTGAATTATTAAATAAAGATGAGGAACATGACATATGATAGTCTTAGGCATTGAGTGGTAATCCAGTTGAGCCTATCTGGGCAGGTGAATAATGGTATCTAATGAATTGATAATACAGACCCCACACTTATGCTTGCTAGACATCTCTTGCTTGAATTGACACAATCTGTACATTTTCAAATATTTATTTAGGTACCAACCAAGGAGGACATGGTGATGTTTGTTTCTAAGCCACTCTCCAAAACAAACTTGACTCTTTGTAGGGAAGAATGTAAATCCAAGAAAGCCACTTTTATAAGAAGTGCTCAAGACTCCAGGTACACAGGATTTATGAGATTCTAGGAAAAGAATGAAGGACATTTAGTAACACTTCAGCATCTTGAAGGTTTGTTTTTTGTTTCTTTGGATCACCCAAGCCAACGCTGTTTCCAACTGCCTTGAGGTTTACTGAAAAAATAAGGCCAGAGGACATAAGAGAAAAAAGAAAATTACCCTGAGAGTGTCTCAGGCACCAAGTAGGGCCTTTCAGAAGAAGCAGCTGAAGGGGTAGAAGAGCATGTGTCTGGTTAGAGCTGAGGTCTTGCATAAATAAAGATGGGAATTATTGAAATATTTGGACCGCTGTGGCCTGAAGAAATTTACATCTCACTTATATGCAATGTATAACCATATTCATATTCAAATGTTATCAATTCAGGCTATGGTAATGAAAACTTTGAAATAATTGGTTGTATTTCACTATAGTTTCTATATAGTGTTTCTTTGTAAATAGTGCAAATTACTGACATAAAGGTTGATGTATTTTAAGTGTTTCCTTCATCATTCTCAAGTATTTTATTTTAGTTTACACATTTTGAAAATTGTAGACAATTTCAAAATACTAAAAATGACAGAATTTTTAAAATTTTGCTATCACAATTTTACAAATTATATACTAATATATTGATTTTATATATTTTTTTAAAATAATAAAAAATGTAGAGATTCAATTATAACACATGCAACCTTTTCCTCCATCCTTTCTCTCCAGAGGCAACTATGGTCTTAAAGTTAGTAACTTTTTCTGTGTTCTATCTTTTAATATTATCCATATTTCTGTATTTCCATAAATAATATGTAGTGCCAACACATGTGTTCTAATATTTTACCTAGATGATGAGTATCTTGACCTTCCTGGATTTTGGTGTGAGGTCATTTCCTGTCTATAGAAAAGTACTGATTTCAGCTCTAGCAGGCTGAAAGGACTGAGGAGTTACTACTCTGAGAACCTCACCAAACAAAAGAAAAATGAGAGTTGAAGGGAAATATGAGGTTCATTCACTGCTCTGATGGTTTTGAGTTATATTCCACAACAGTTCTGAGAATTCCTAGAGGAAAGGAGAAATAGTTAGTTATGGTAGTAGCACATTCATTACACACTTGAGATTAGTTTTCTTCCCATTTTTCCTCTTACTTCCCAGCTCTCTATTCTAAATGTGCTTTTCTTACAAGCATACTACTTGCTCCAAGATCTTTGCCTTATGCTCTAGATGTGGGGTACCCCACATTAAAACACTGGGTCTACGAGGCCATGTATGCCAATGTTTCTTTCATCGCAGGCACATTGTCATTTGATATTCTGGAGTGGACGTCCTGATTTAAACCCATGAGCTTTACCCCATGCAGCATGTGTTCTCAGCAGCCATCTACACGGCCTTTGCTTCAGGGGACATGGCCAGCTCTCACCCATGTGTTTTTGTCTCCACTGTTCCTATCACGCCATGCCTAGAATGCTCTTAAGCACTGTCTTTGAAATCCTACTCCTTTTTTAAGACTCTATTTGAAAGTTAACTCCTCCTAAAATTTTCCCTGATACATACTCTCAAAGCCTAATGATCACCTCTTCAGACTTTCCATAGTACTTTGCCAATTGTTAGGGCTAATCACAATGTTTTGTTTGATATAACTATCATTTAGTAACATGTCTTTGCTTCTCAATCAGTTTTAAATTCCTTGGAAGCATATACTCTCCTGTTGATACTCTTCTATAGAATTATTATATACATTTTACCAATATATGCATGGTAAATAATAATCTAGCAAAAGTAAATGGATTTTCTAACATCTATAAACTGATTTTGTAATCTAGATTTAACTTATGAGATAGATTTTATAAAGCTTTTGAATTCAATAATGGCACTTTTCTTAATTATTCCAAAAAGGTGGTATGTGGTAAAATGTAATCATATTGCCTGCATAATGGGCAGGTATAATGACTGTAAACTTTTCCATAATTGTTTATCTTTGCCAACACCCACACTCTTATTTTTGTTTCATCAGGTGCAGCACATGCTTCCCCATCCCTATCTCATGGGTTTAGCTGTTATTTGTTTTTGGAAAAGGCATGTGTGTGAAAATAACAATGAACTTGCTATGAATGAAGACCAAAATGGCACTTGAAGGATTCTGAGTGTGTGTGTGTGTGTGTGTGTGTGTGTGTGTGTGTGTGTGTGCCATTACCGCTGGAACACCTTCCCCTAGGTAACTGTCATCTCTTCAGTTTTAGCCCGGGAATAAGCCATAACTGTCTATATCTGTATCCTGGGAAGGGAAAGCTCATCTGAGAGCAGGCTACCTGGCTTCATCTCTAGTAAAGATTCCAGTACTAGCTTCTATGATGTAGGAAATGTGAATCTAAAAACATGGCAGGGGAAAATAATAAGTTAAGTGACATACATGTTACTTTTCCTAATTTTATTATTTTTACTCATTTTGCCTGATAAGCCACCCAGTGAATGTCAAGTAGGTCAGGTTTGCGTTGCTTTCTCACAGACTCTCAAAGAAGATGACTATCAGCTTCAATATTCCATCTTACAGTTCAATTCAACAAAACAATAATAAAGCTCAAGATAGTACATGAGAGAAGTATCAATTATTTTCCATTTACCCACAGTTATAGGTTTATCATATAACCAGCTGCATTCTTCTCAAGTAATTCAGACATGCCTCCGGCACTAGAAAACTAATTACACTTTTTTAATACTTAATAAGTCTCATAAATCATAATGCTTAATTTTGCAGCACAATATTTCATCTTATGCCTAGTAAAAATAGAGCTGCCCTTAGCAGGAAAATAACATAAAAGAACTATTATTAGTAAATTAAAAGTCACCAGTCTATATAGTCACAGTGTTAGATTATTTCGTTGTTTTGGTCTTTTGAGGTTCTTTGTTATAACCCTAAATCTTTCTTTTCAGGTGCACTTCTTTATTAAAACTAGGATGTAACAATAATTCAAAAGTGGAACCACAACAATACTTAAGACAGCTCTACCCATTTCAAGCCAAACAATTCTGCACAAGTTTGTCTCTGTAGGCCCATCCCTGCATTTAAAAATAAGGCAACAAAAAAGGCCTTCGAAACATAGCTGCTGAGGAGCAACAGCAAGCTTCTAAATTCCTCTAGGAAGGTGGCCAAGAGTACAGTTTTTTCTGCTTCTTGTGTTTCAAATATAGAAAATAATTAAGATTATTGAGAAGTTTCAGGATATTTAGTGAAAATTTAAACAATTTTGATTTTGGTGCCTTTTGTGATTGCTCATATCCCTTATTTTAGAAAAACATTTATCAATGTACTAAATAAAAATTCTTGTGACTAAAAAGGACATTATTTAAGAATATAACATCTCACGGCAGAGAACATATAAAAGATTATGAGATTTTTAATTTAATTCCTCAATTGCAGTAATCAACAAACTATAGGCTGCAGAATAATTATGGGCTGCCACCTGTTTAAGTAAAACATTCTGGAAATTAACCACACCTATCCATTTATGTGTTGTCTATGGATATTTTGCACGATAAGGACAGAAGTGAGTGGCTGCAAAGAGATTAAATGTCCCACAAAGCCTAAAATACTTACTATGTGGGCCTTTATGCAACATGTTTACTGAACCCTGCTATAGTCAATTTGTAGTTAATAATATTTAATAGGCATACTTACTGCATAGTATGATTGTGTGAAGTGCAATCTGCCGGGATCCAGCCCTAGCAGGAGTCGGGGGTCCGTTGAGACAGGTGAGGAATGAGACGAGGTCATGAGAATACGCTCACACCAAATGCAATGAAGAAGGGCATCTGTTTATTTCTTGTAGTAGCTGTTTTTTATACCATCTTTTACAATGAGGCGGCATACAGAACAGGAATTTGTACAGACTTGGTTTTCCTAAGGTTGAGTGGGTACATTTTTAACTAGAAAAGCCATTTCCCATGGTATCTGATGGGATTAAGAAAACAGTAAAGGTTACAGAATACAATATGTATATAAAAATTATTTTAGTACAAAGCAGTGTTAAAGGTAAATCTTTACTATTTGTTTAGCTCCTTTAAGCAGTGTTTTTATCTTTTTCTCAGGCAGCTAGAGTTAGTTAATGTGTCAGGGAGAAGTTTCAGAGAGAGGGGGAAGTGAGCAAAATATCTGTCTTAAAGCTTTCTTTACTCATAAATAAAACAGTAGACCTAAGTTTCTTTGGTTTATTTATTTTGTTTCTAACCTGTGTGCTGATAGGGAATGTAAGGCTGTTTAGTAACTAAGCTTGCAAAGCCTGTTTCCTGATGTTTGTAAAAGGTTAATGAGTATCTTATAGGTTGTCTTGAGGCACTGCTTTTTCAGCTAATATTGAGGAATCATAATCCGTCCAGCCATCTTGTGTTTCTAAGAAATGTTTCTTTACAATAAATGTGAAAGCAAAACCCAAGGCACCCCAAATTTCCAGAATATAACATAATGCAAAGTGGGATATGCCACACATTCTTTCTTTTGGAATCTTCTGCTTTGCAGGACTCCAGCGGACCAAGCCTCGTTTAAGATCCAGCGATTAAGGTACTGTGGCAGCAATCCACGAAGTGAGAACATTAGGCTTTAAGAGAATTTAACTGGTTGCTTAATGTTACATAGAGACAGTTCTGACATTCAACTGATATGGAATGGTTTTGAATTATGTCTTTACTACAGAAATTGAGAGCTGCTTAATTAAAGCCATGCAAAATCAACACCATTTAAAAACAGGACACATAAAAATGTAGTCATTAATTACTCTATAAAATTGATATTTTAATTTGAATATAGGTTATTGCTTATAATTTACATAACTAGATATACTTTAGAGATTGGATCATGTTGACATACTTACTATTTTCATAGTTGAAAGTAGGGGTCAGAAGCAAATGTCATTCAGTATCCTAATGTCAAAGATTTGTGACTTTCATCTGTTCTTGCAAATTATTATCAGGAGTAAAGAAATAAGTAATCATTCATAAATACTTATAAAGTGGCAAAATTAAGCATTTTTTATCTGAGCTCTTATTTTAAAACTGTTCTAAATTTGCCCCCTAAAATTCTATCTTTGTCAACCACAAATGTATATTCCTTTTGATTCACAAATTTACTCTTAGGAATTTACAACTTAAGTTGTTCTTGTACCTATTTCATTTTGGAATAAGAAAAAAAACCAAAACTCTACAAATTATGTAAATACTAATAGAAACCGTAATCAAATATTGGTATATTCTGCTATAAAATAAACAATGAGCCGGGTGTGGTGGCGCACGCTTATAATCCCAGCATTTGGGAGGCTGAGACCAGAGGATCCGGGTTCGAGGCCAGCCTCAGCTACCTAGTGAGGCACTCCGCAACTTAGTGAGACCCTGTTTCAAAATAAAGAATAAAAAATAGGGCTGGGGGTGTAGCTCGGAGGTAGAATGCCCCTGGGATCAATCCCCAGTACCACAATAAATAAATAAATAAATAAATAAATAAACAAATAAATAAATAATAAACAATGAAATAACATTTTACAAAGTAGCATGTGTGAATATAGCACATGATGTTTGCATTACTTTGAATCTCCTTGTGATGTATAATTACATTGCACCAATAAAAGTATAAAAATAAAGTAACATGTAAAATAAAATAATAAAAGAGTAAGGTGTAGACAGTGAGTAGAATTGGCTCCTCAGCCCCTTTTCTTTTCTTTAATGTGACCACCCATATGTCTCTATTTAGCTTAGTTCCATGGTCATGCACTGGCTCTCCCAGACAGAAACCCAATGCCCTTTGCACTTCCCTATGCTTGGTCAGGACACCTGGTCTATATTACCTCCAAAGTAACAAGCTCTATCTCTTTTGCCTCATTACAGCTGTCACAGCTCTAGGTCAAGATCTTATTTCTCTTTACTGAACTTCTGAACTCCTGAAATAAATTCCCAACCCCTTCCAAACAATCACTATTCTCTTCTTGCAAGGAGTTCTCCCTATTGTCTCCAAGAAATCCTTCCAAGGAATCACTTGGTTATATAATTCTCCTTTTCCAAAATTTTGTTTTTTAAATGACCCCACTGTTCACATAAAAAGCCTAAACTCCAATCATGGAGTGTGTGTGTGTGTGTGTGTGTGTGTGTGTGTGTGTGTGTGTATAAATGTATATAATTGTATGTATTTATAGCTTGGAGACAGCATCCCTCTGTAGTAGGGGTCAAAAATCTCAAATGCCTACATAAACAAGGAAGATGTAAATTAACAAAATGACCTGATTGGAGTACTTCATTTTATTGGGGGAAGTTACTCCTTAGCTTAAGTCAATTATTACCATCTAAGAGGGTGTGTCAGCTCTGAATCCCCATCTCCAGCAACTCCTATTATCAAATATGCAAGACTAGCTCTAAAATCTTTCTTTCCATAACTATCCCTATCCAATACTTCACTATTTCCTACCACTGGTCAAATTCAATTGTCCCTCATCTCTGTACAGAACACATCACATATAATATTATGCTCTTTTTCATTATGCATTTTAGTTTCTATTGAGCATGTCTATCTGACTTCATAAATTGTTTTTTTATAACTCTTAGACTCAGGCCCTGCATGCATGAGAAGTAAATTTACATTTGAAATCATTAAAAAGTAAGATTATCAGCCAGGCGTGGTGGCACATGCTTGTAATCCCAGCAGTTGGGAGGCTAACACTGGAGGATCCGGATTAGCAGCCAGCCTCAGCTACCTAGTGAGGCACTCCACAACTTAGTGAGACTTAGTGAGACCCTGTTTCAAAATAAAGAATAAAAAATAGGGCTGGGGTTATAGCTCAGAGGTAGAATGGCCCTGAGTCCAATCCCCAGTACCGCAAAAATAAATAAATAAATAAAGAATATCAACAAAAAGTTTCATTTCATGGTCTGAAAAATAAAGGATATAATTAAATCATCTTGATTTTCAGGAGAGTGGAAAGTACTTTACTGAAGAAGTACATTTTTAAATGAATCTTGAAGGGAAAGTGTGGATTTTCAGAAAACAAAGGTTGAGGGATGAGGGGGAAGGTGAGAAAAGGGAATAGTCCACTCAGGAAACCAGCCAGTGCAGACTCACAGGGTGTGGTTTATGCTGGGAGTGTGAAACAGAAGGCTGTCAACACTGTTGAATTTCATGGGATGAAGAGTGGTGATAAGCAGTGAGAGAGTCAGACAATGAGCTGAGTTTGAAGTGATAAATTCTAAATGTCAATTCAAGATTTGACATTTTGTCTTACAAAGTGCAGGAAGTCAGGGGTATTTAAAATTGAATATTGACATGGTTTATTGTAAGTCTATACTTGGAAAATTGTAGTTCTGACAGCTATGTAGAGAATACCTTGGGAGAGAGGTTGGAAGAAGATGACATCTGAGGAGGTTGGTGAGTACCAAGGAAGAGGCACCGAGTTAGAAATCTAAGAGATGGGAAAGGCACAGATGGGAACACTCAGAGCTCAAATTTGTGAATTCAGAATTCAGCCATCTTGCCAAAGCAATGCCCTCTATTTAGAAAGCTCACTGTTCCACCTATGTTCCCACATCTGCTTATTCTAAGAACACAGATCTTTTTTACTTCTGGGAGGCAGTGATCTCAAGTAAGTGAACTTCATACCTCTGACCATGTGTTTTTATTTGGGATCTCCAGTCATCAATGTCCCCCAAGCCTTTCTGAAGCATTCTGATAGCATGTATGTTCTCCAGTATGTAAGTCTATTTATCTCTTGTTTTATACTAGGTTGTGTACATCTTGAATAAAATGTCTGTAAGCTTCCTTCAGTATCTTTTATACTACCAAAGGTTCTAGGTTGTAGTTGACTTTCATTGAAAGAATGAATGATAAAAGTACTGACGAAGTAATTTTGGTAAGTATGAGGTACCAGATAGGTAATATAACTGGAATGATTACTTTCTTTTATATCTTTCCAGTTTTGACTGCCTTTCTATTCTTTTGCCTCAGTAATTGGAGATAATGTTTCCTTTTATGATTAACTCTACAAAATGGATCATTAATTTTTATTTAACAAGGCACATATGGTGTTTTAAGTGCTACATCATCAAAAACCTGATATAGATTCAGGCATGAAAATTTAATTAAATATTCCCTCATAAAAGCCATCTAAAATTATTCTATACACCCTAACTGTATTATAAGAGAGCTTATACTGAAGTAATGCTACAGATTTTCAGTCAATTAGAGTATAACAACAAACAAAATGAAAATTTAAGAACACAATTTATTATACCATTATTAAATTAAATTTATAGGAAAATTTACCTCTTGTAAACAATTACTAAATGAATTACATTGTATATGCTGTAGCTTATATGTTTAAACACTTTATAATATAAAACTATGAGATATATTCAGTTAATCATTTTTATCCAAAGATTGGTTAACTTTATGAACTGTATTTATTAAAAGAGGACCAGGTGCTCAAATTGTGAATAAACCCATAGCTTGCATTAGCGTCTGTTCTTCATGCAACTTTCTCATTAGTGTAAATGACATAAACACTTTATAAAATATCACTGTCTCATACCTCTGTCAGTGCTACCTGCTTAAAGATCATTATGGCCAATGTAGTCATGTCTATGCTTTCCCAATAATTAAAATTATGCTTGTTAGGACATTTATAAGACAGTAAGTGTGGATTAGCAAATATAATGTCACCCTCGATTTTGAAGGAATGGGAAATGCATAATGTTTTACAAACTGTGGTAATAAATATCAAA
>PVLC010037042.1:0-15259 GCA_004027655.1 Graphiurus murinus | reverse complement strand
GCGGTACTGGGGATTGAACTCAGGGGCACTCTACCTCCGAGCTATACCCCCAGCCCTATTTTTTATTCTTTATTTTGAAACCGAGTCTCACTAAGTTGCGGAGTGCCTCACTAGGTAGCTGAGGCTGGCCTCGAACCCGGATCCTCCGGTCTCAGCCTCCCGAATGCTGGGATTACAAGCGTGCGCCACCACGCCCGGCTCCCTATTTTTTTATTCTTTATTTTGAAACCGAGTCTCACTAAGTTCCGGAGTGCCTCACTAGGTAGCTGAGGCTGGCCGCGAACCCGGATCCTCTGGTCTCAGCCTCCCGAATGCTGGGATTACAAGCGTGCGCCGCCACGCCCGGCTTCATCTTTAGGGTTTTCTATATAAGAGAATCTAAATATTAAACAAACAATCAAAGAATTTAGTAAGGTACCTATTTTGTGTGTGGGGAGAGGGGATACTGGGAGTGGAACCCAGGAGCATTCTATCTCTTGAGCTATACTCCCAGGCTTTTTTACTTTTTTTTAAATTTTATTTTTTTGCGGTACTGGGGGTTGAACTCAGGGGCATTCTACCTCCGAGCTATACCCCCAGCCCTATTTTTTTTTTTTATTCTTTATTTTGAAACCGAGTCTCACTAAGTTGCGGAGTGCCTCACTAGGTAGCTGAGGGTGGCCGTGAACCCAGATCCTCTGGTCTCAGCCTTCCGAATGCTGGGATTACAAGCGTGCGCCACCACGCCCGGCTAATTTTCTTTTCTTTTTTTTTTTTTTTTTTGCAGTACTGGGGATTGAACTCAGGGACATCCTACCTCCAAGCTATACCCCCAGCCCTATTCTTTATTCTTTATTTTGAAACCGAGTCTCACTAAGTTTCGGAGTGCCTCACTAGGTAGCTGAAGCTGGCCGCGAACCCGGATCCTTCGGTCTCAGCCTCCCAGATGCTGGGATTACAAGTGTGCGTCACCACACCTGGCATTTTTTTTTTTTTTTTTTAATTTGAAAGTGTCTCACTAAATTGCTGAGGCTGGCCGTGAATCTGTGATCCTTTTGTCTCAAGCCTTGCAAGTCTGGGATTCCAAGTGTGTGCCACCATGCCTGGCTTCATTTTTGGTGTTGAAGCAGGGTCTGTCTAGGTTGTGTAGAGTCTACCTGAGTTACTGAAGCCAGTCTTAAACCTGCAATCCTGTCTTAAGCTCCCAAATACTGAGATTACAGGCACGTGCCACGGTGCCTGGCTGGTTCTTCCCTTTGGACTCATACAAATTTCTTTTTGTATGTTAGCATACTGGCTAAGATAAGGATTGAATGTTGAATGAAAGAGACAATATCGACTCTTACTTTGTTCATAATTTTATTTATTTATTTTTTTGCAGTACTGGGGATTCAACCCAGGGGCATTCTACCTCCAAGCTACATTCCTAGCCCTATTTTTTATTCTTTATTTTGAAACAGTCTCACTAAATTGTAGAAGGACTCACTAAATCAGTGAGGCTGGCTGCAAATCTGTGATTCTTCTGTCTCAGCTTCCCAAGTACTGGGATTATAAGCATGTGCCACCACATCTGGCTCACCTTGTTCATGATTTTAAAGGGAATACTTCTAAAGTTTTTCTACTAATGATAGTGTTATAGGCATTTGGTTAATAGCTTTTTATCAGATTAAGGTAATTTTTCTCTTTTTTTTTTTGTGGTACTAGGGATTAAACTCAGGGGCATTTTACCTCCTAGCTACACCCCCAGTCCTATTTTTTATTCTTTATTTTGAAACCGAGTCTCACTAAGTTGTGGAGTGCCTCACTAGGTAGCTGAGGCTGGCCATGAACCAGGATCCTTCTGTCTCAGCTTCCCAAGTACTGGGATTACAAGTATGTACCACCATGCCTGGCTTCTCCAGGTTCTTAACCCTTGGAAAAGAGTCATCCTGAGGCAAAATTCCTCTGCATCTGTGAACTAGATAAGTTATGTGCTTCCAGAATGAGACAGTGAGACATGTATAGGATCGATTATTTTATTTTCATTTCAAGAGAGAAATTTTGGAAAGAAGAGGAAAGAGGCTCTAAGCAAGTCCAAAACCTAGCATGGTAAATTCCATTTAGACTTTAAGGTTCAGATGGGAAAGGTCTTGAAAAATAGTCAAAGAAGAATGTTTTATTTTTTTTTCAGGGGCGGGGGGAGGTTTATGGTACTGTGGATTGAACCCAGGGAGATTCTGCCTCTGAGCTATACCCCCAGCCCTATTTGATTCTTTATTTTATTTTATTTTATTTTAATTTTTTTGCGGTACTGGGGATTGAACTCAGAGGCATTCTACCTCCGAGCTATACCCGCAGCCCTATTTTTTATTCTTTATTTTGAAACCGAGTCTCACTAAGTTGCGGAGTGCCTCACTAGGTAGCTGAAGCTGGCCGCGAACCCGGATCCTCCGGTCTCAGCCTCCCAAATGCTGGGATTACAAGCGTGCGCCACCACCGGCTCCCAACCCTATTTTTTATACTTTATTTTGAAACAGGGTCTCACTAAGTTGCAGAGTGCCTCACTAGGTAGCTGAGGCTGGCTGCGAACCAGGACCAGAGTGTCACCAGGATCCTCCTGTCTCAGCTTCCCAAATACTGGGATTACAAGAGTGCGCCACCACGCCTGGCTTATTTGATTCTTATTATTTTGAACAGGGTCTCACTAAATTGTGGAGGGCCTCACTAAATTACCAAAGATGTCTTCCAACCTGTGATCCTCCTGTCTCAGTCTCCCAAGAACTGGGATTACAAGCATGTAAAAAGAACCTGGAGAGGCAAGAAATGAAATATTTTAGGGTGCTTCTCCCAGGAGGGATATATAGTCACCTTGTCTGGCAGTACAACAGCTGGTAATAAAATGCTGGAAGTACTGAAGGAGGAGAGTGTATATAGCAGACCCACGGAGGGAAAAATTAGAGAATCTGGGAGGATGAAATAGTAGGATTTGGTGAATGAATGAACATGAATAGTGGAGACGGGGAAAATGTTAATGGGATTGTGAGGGAGTGGATACTGGTTAATTATGGTGGTGGGAGTTAAGTCAGAGTAAAATGATGACTCAACTTCTTTCATCTCAAAGGCATTTAAAATCTAAACATTGGGAGGCGGGGATAAATACACTCCACATCACTCTCGGTTTAGAGTAGCTTATCTACATCTTTAAAATAATGGCTGCTGTATCTTTTTTGCATGCTTTGACAAAAAGAAAATCGACTGCAATTTAGTATAGGAAAAGTGGGTTGCCTGAAATAAGGCACCAGCTGCCTGGTAGATTCGCCTTGGTGTTTTAAGGGCTAAAGAACACAGGTAACGTAGCCCAGCTTTTTGGAACAGCGCAGGGACTGCATGTGGACATCAATTTCCGCCCACGCTCTCCGGTCCTGGTACAGTCACGACGGAACAACCACCTACAGATGCGAGGGTCTCTGGCGACACGCTCAGACCAGAGTGCTACCTTCCGCAGTCGCATTTCTCGAGCGCTATGGGCGAGGGGAAAACCCAACTTCCCTTGAACAAAGGGCGCCCGGTGCAGCCACGACTCCAGTGACCATCCCAAGGACTCCCTACGGTGGCGGCTGTCCCGGGGTTCAGGTAACGGGGCCGCGAAGGAGGGGGTGGGGCAACTGGAAGGTTTGGGAAAGAGGCGACTCCGGTCCTCGGGCTGCCAGCGGTCCACTTCCTACGGCAAGCAAGAGGAGACAAACGCCGACTCCCCTCGCTCCCACCTCCCGCCAGAGCCGCCCCGGCGCTGCTCCGTGGCCGTAAGGCCGCGAGTGTGGCGCGTGAGGGGCGGTGGGTTCCAGTGCGCGCTCCGCCGCCGGTCGCCGCCGACATCCCGAGTCACCCTCTCCGCTCCCGGATCCCGGTTGGCCGCGCCCCGGGAGATGCCCCGAGGCCCCAGGCCCGCGCCGCGCTCCCGCGAGGGTGAGGAAAAGCGAGGCAGCCCGCGGGCGGGCGCGGGGCGGGGCCAGGGGCGGGGCTAGGTGTCTCGCGCAGGGGGCGGGGCGAGGTGACGTCGCGGGCGCCCGGGCCGTGCCTTGGCTGTGGCGGCGGCGGCGGCGGCTGTGGTAGTGGCGGCGGCGGGGGCGCCGGGCGCCAGCAGCAGCAACAGTCCCAAAGAGGGTGAGACGGCCTCGGCGGCAGTGGCTCAGCAACCCGGCGGGACCGCGCGCTTCCCGCCTGTCGCTGGCGCGGAGGCTTTTGCCTTTTCTTACCGGGCGCCTGGCTCCCGGCCCTGGCTGGGCAGGGCAGAGCGCCCCCGGGGAGGGGCGGAGCTGTAGGTGAGGCGTCAGGACCCCTCCCCCCCTCTGCGGCCGGGGAGGGGGAGGGGGCAGTCTGGGAGGGCGGACCCCACCCGGCCCACCCCAGCCCACCGGCGGCCCCGCCCCACCGGGCTCTGAGATTGGGCGGGAGCGGAGGCGGTGACGGTGGGGACCCCGGGCTGGGTGGGAGGTGGCACTCTGGGCGCTCGAAGAGCCGCGGGTGGGAGGGATATGAGGCGTGATGTTGCGGGAGAGGTAGAGGGGGAGACGGAGGAATTTGGGGAGCCCTCAGGTTGGGGTGTGGTCAGGGTGGATCTGAGGGTTTGGGTGACTGATATAAAATGTTAGAGGTGATCTTTTTTTCTTTCCTTTTTTTGGTGGGGGAGGAAATGGTGAGATAGAAAATGAAGGGATGTATTTCAAAAGGAAGATGAGCATGGATGTTGCCTTCGAGGTAGTTGGAAAAGCTGTTGCATTAGATCTTAACATTTTAACTTGCAGGTTTTGGTTTTGTTTCTTTTTCTGGCGGGGCGAGGGGACGGTCAGGGAAGGAAGAGAATTCTATTGCTTTGACTCCGGTAAATTGTGAGCCTGGATGGGTCTGAAGTTTTACACCCAAGAAAAGGAGGGAGATCTTGGGTTTAGATAACTTCATTCTGGCCGTAACCGTTGGGAAATAGATCTCATTACTCAGCTTCTTAAAGGTGTTTTCTTTTTTCATTTTCTGTGCCTAAAAGATCTCTTTACACCCCCCCCCTTTTTTTTAAGTGTTTATCCTGGTCCCTTAAGAGAAGGCCGGAGACTCAGGTGGTTACTTTGGAAGACACATTTCTGAGTAGTAGTTGCAGGTGGTTGTGATTGACTGCGTTGAGTGGATAAAATGAACAATTTGAACCATTCTATTGGAGCTAATTGTATGAAAAATGCTTAAATGTTTTAAAGCATAACTGTCCTTTATAGGTTGCTTTTCAGTAGACCTTGACATTTAGACATTTTTGTGTTCAGGAATGAATTCTTGGAGTTTATTTTTATTGCAGTCTTATTAAACACTTTAAAAATGAAATGGATTTTTTTTTTTTAAGGTAGGACCTTCAGTTTCTGAGAAATGTCCTTGGAATCAAGTGCTTTTAAAATGCTCTAACAACATTTTGGGAACACGTGTCTTACTTTGTTGGGAGAAGTTACCGAAGGTAAACAGTATTAGGTGTTTTTCACATCAGTGTTTCACAACTTAACACTGTAAATCTGAATCTTCTCGTTTGGATTTCTACTTCCTATTAAATTACACTATTCACTGACCTTACCTATCAGTGTCATTTAAACCATTTCTTTTTGAGAAAACATAATACATGTAATACATGATGTCCTGTGATGGACATGTATTATGTAATGGATGGAAGTATGCACGACTCTCAATAATTCATTTGTGGAGGAAGAGAAACCATCATGAAATGGAATTTAAGCAGTGACTTTCTTAGAGCTTACCCAATTTATTTAGGAAAGTAACCAGGGAAGTGTTTTCCTGTAACTCAAGAGAGAAATATACAGATTAGTTTCAGTAGTTGCAGATCATTGCCTTTTTTACATGCCTACTTAATGAGCAGACTATTATCTTTTTAGCAAACACTTCTGCTTGTGGGAATTTAGAGAAAACAGGATATAATAGCTATTAAATAAATGTGTGGTCTAATTTATAGTTACAAATAAAATATTGAACTAGTATTCAGAAGACGAATTGTAGGTTGGTACAGTGAGTAGTTTTGATTTTGGATTAGTTGGGAGGAAAACTTAAAATCCACGTCATATATAAGCCACACATGGTGGCCCATACCTGTAACCTCAATACTTGGGAGCTAAGACAGGAAGATCACAGGTTCCAGGACAGCCTCAGCAACTTAGTGAGATCCTGTTTCCTAATAAAAATAAAATAGGGCGGGGAATGTAGCTTGGAAGTAGAATACCCCTGGATTCAATCCTCAGTACCCCCCACCCCCAAATCCACATACTTAGTTTTGGCTTTCAAATTAACCCTTTCTCTCCCCCTCCCTCTTTTTTTTTGTGGTGCTGGGGATTGAACTCAGAGGCATTCTACCTCTGCACCACACCTCTCCTCTAGCCTTGTTTATTTTTTTATTTGGAAATGGTCTTGCTAAGTTGCTGAGGGCCTTGCTGAATTGCTGAGGCTATCTTTGAATCTTCCATCCTCCTCTCAGCCTCCCAAGTACTAGGGTTGTAGGTATGCACCACCATGCCTGGCTCAAGTTATATATATTGTGTGTGTGTGGCACTGGGGATCGAACCCAGGGGCATTCTACCTCTGAGCTACATCCCCCGTTCTATTTTATTTTATTTTATTTATTTATTTTTTTATGGTACTGGGGATTGAACCCAGGGGCACTCTACCTCCAGGTTATACTCCAAGCCCTATTTTTTTTTTGTGTGTGTGTGTGTGTGTGTGTGTGTGTGGTACTGGGGATGGAACCCATGTACATTCTACCTCTGGGCTATACCCCCAGCCCTATTTGATATTTTATTTGGAAACAGGGTCTCAGTTGCAGAGGGCCTAAGTAGCCGAGGCTGGCATTGAACCTGTCTCAGCCTCCTAAGTACTGGGATTACAAACGGGCGCCACCATGCCTGGCCATAACTTAAATTTCTTAATCTGAGCTGGGCGTGGTGGTGCACGCTTGTAATCCCAGCATTTGGGAGGCTGAGACTGGAGGATCTGGGTTCGCCGCCAGCCTCAGCTACCTAGTGAGGCACTCTGCAACTTAGTGAGACCCTGTTTCAAAATAAAGAATAAACCCGGCCGTGGTGGCGCACGCTTGTAATCCCAGCATTCAGGAGGCTGAGACAGGAGGAACCGGGTTCGCGGCCAGCCTCAGCTACCTAGTGAGGCACTTTGAAACTTAGTGAGACTCGGTTTCAAAATAAAGAATAAAAAATAGAAGCCGGGCGTGGTGGCGCACGCTTGTAATCCCAGCATTCGGGAGGCTGAGACCGGAGGATCCGAGTTCGAGGCCAGCCTCAGTTACCTAGTGAGGCACTCCGCAACTTAGTGAAACTCGGTTTCAAAATAAAGAATAAAAAATAGGGCTGGGGGTGTAGCTCGGAGGTAGAATGCCCCTGGGTTCAACCCCCAGTACCGCAAAAAAAAAAAATAGGGCTGGAGGTGTAGCTCAGAGGTAGAATGCCCCTGAGTTCAATCCCCAGTACCGCAAAAAAAAAAAAAAAAAAAAAAAAACAAACAAACAACAAAAAATAAAGAATAAAAAATAGGGCTGGGGGTATAGCTTGGAGGTAGAATGCCCCTGAGTTCAATCTCCAGTACCACACACACACACACACACACACACACACACACAAATTTTCTTAATCTGCGAAATGGGAATAATAAGAGTAATGCCTAACTTTTTAGGATGGTTAAATTAGTTAATTATGTGGTTACAACAGTCCTGGCACATAATTAGCTGGTTCACTACCATCTTTTTGATTTTTTTTTTTTGCCATAGACACTATTCATTCATTTAACCAATACATATTGAACATGTATTACGTAGCAAGTAGTATTCCACATGCTGGCAATATAACAATGAAAAAAACATATAAAAATCTGAATTCTCAGCTGGGCGTGGTGGTACATGCTTGTAATCCCAGCATTTGGGAGGCTGAGACAGGAGGATCCGGGTTTGCGGCCAGCCTCAGTTACCTAGTGAGGTACTCCGCAACTTAGTGAGACCCTGTTTCAAAATAAAGAATAAAAAGTAGGGCTAGGGGTGTAGCTCAGAGGTAGAATGCCCCTGAGTTCAACCCCCAGCACCAAAAAAACAAAAAACAAAAGAAAAAACAATACTGAATTCTCATGGAGCCTTTATCCTATGTGAGGAGACAGATGTGATATAACATGTAAATAAATGAATAAATTGCATATACATTAGATGTTGATAAATGCCACAAAGTGAAAGGAAGCAAGAAAGGAGGATAGGGAATGTGGGGACAAGGGTTTGGGAGGCTTGTAGACCATTGGAAGGCATCTCAGTTTTGAGTATGGGAGCCACTGTGCAGTTTTTGGCAGAGCACTGATATAATCTGATTTATATTTTATTATTTTTTGCAGTACTGGAGATTGAACCCAGGGATATTCTACTTCTAAGCTTCACCCTAGCCCTGTTTTTTTTCTTTATTTTGAAACAGGGTCTCACTAAGTTGTGGAGGGCCTCACTAAGTAGCTGAGGCTGGCTGAGAACCTGGGATCCTCTTGTCTCAACGACTTGTATTTTATTTTATTTTATTTTTTGCGGTACTGGGGATTGAACTCAGGGGCGCTCTACCTCCGAGCTATACCCTCAGCCCTATTTTTTATTCTTTATTTTGAAACCGAGTCTTACTGAGTTGCGGAGTGCCTCACTAGGTAGCTGAGGCTGGTCTCGAACCTGAATCCTCCAGTCTCAGCCTCCCGAATGCTGGGATTACAAGCGTGCGCCACCACGCCCGGCAACGACTTGTATTTTAAAATAATGGCTCCGACTACTTTGTGGGGCCTTAGCTCAGTGGTGTGAGATAAAAGTAAGGATGCTAGTCAGGAGATTATATTGGAGCATTCCTGGTGAAAGTGGCTCAGACCAATGTTACAGCAAGACAAAGTGGTGAGAAATGGTGGGATTTGGCTATGTTTTAGGGATAGACCTATAGTGTTTGCTGGCGTTTGGTGGGATGTAAGCAAAATAGGAGGATAAAGACTTTTCTAAAGTTTTTGGAGCCGGGCGTGGTGGCGCACGCTTGTAATCCCAGCATTCAGGAGGCTGAGATCGGAGGATCCGGGTTCGTGGCCAGCCTCAGCTACCTAGTGAGGCACTCCGCAACTTAGTGAGACTCGGTTTCAAAAATAAAGAATAAAAAAATAGGGCTGGGGGTATAGCTCGGAGGTAGAATGCCCCTGAGTTCAATCCCCAGTACCTCAAAAAAACAAAAATAAAAAATAAAAATAAATAAAGTTTTTGGCCTGAACAACTAGAAGAATGAAGTTACCAGTAACTTGAGATGAAGATGGTAGTTGATGGAACATGTTGGGGGAAAAAAACAGACGTTCAGGGGAGAAGTCTAGGAATCGTGAAAAAATTTGGCTATTTTCAGCTGGTATGTAAAATTATGAGATGGTGAGATCATCAGTGGAGTGAATTTATGTAGAGAAGAGATCCAGACCTCTGAGCCTTGGGGCGCTGATTCATTCATCTAACAATTATTAAGTGCGGTTCTAGGTACTTTTTTAGTTAAAGCAGAGAAGAAAGCTGACAAAAATCTCTATGTTCATGGCACTTACCTTCTAGGTATACTGGGGAAATAAAGAGGAACCCAGCAGGCTGTGAGTATGGAGGAAAACTAGGGAGTAAAATGTTCTAGAAGTGGAAGAAAGGAAGATTTCAAGGAGGAGGGAATGATTAACTGTGTCATTGTTTAAAGATGTGTCAAGAGTGTTGGGTAAGATAATTCTGCTTGACTATGATATCTAGCAACAGAGAGATGACTAAATATCTTTTATTGTGAGATAGATAAAACCAATGTAGTAATGTAATTTTTTACTTCTTTGTATTGGTTTTTAAGAAATTAATTTCTCCCCCCCTCCTTCCATCCCTCCCTCTCTTTCTGTCTGTCTTTTGTGGTACTGGGGATTGAGCCCAGGACCATTCTACCTCTAAGCTATACCTCCAGTTCTATTTTATATTTTCTTTTTGAAATAGGGTCTCACTAAGTTGCAGAGGGCCTTGGGCCTTGCTAAGTTGCTGAGTCTGGCTGTGAACCTGCTATCCTCCTGTCTCAGCCTCCCAAGTACTGGGATTACATGCATGCACCACCAAGTCTTGCTCATTCTTTTCAGAATAGGCAGTCTGGGAATGTGTACTTGTATGAAGGAGACATATGTGATTTATTATTATTAATATTCTTTTTTTTTTTTGATGGTACTGGGGATTGAACTCAGGGGCATTCTACCTCTGAGCTACACCCCAGTCCTATTTTTCTATTTTTTATTCTTTATTTTTGAAACAGGGTCTCACTAAGTTGCAGAGGGCCTCACTTAAGTAGCTGAGGCTGGCCTTGAACCAGCCTCCCAAGTACTGGGATGACAAGTGTGCACCACCACGCCTGGCTCCCAGCCCTATTTTTAATTCTTAATTTTTTTTTTTTTTTTGCAGTACTGGGGTGGAACCTGGAGGCATTCTACCTCCAAGCTACAGCCCCAGCCCTATTTTTTATTCTTTATTTTGAAACAGGATCTCACTAAGTTGTGGAGAGCCTCACTAAGTAGCTGAGACTGGCTGCAAACCTGCTATCCTCCTGTCTCAGCCTCCCAAGTACTGGGATTACAAGTGTGTGCCACCACACCCGGCTCCTTCTCATTTTTTCTGAAGGCCATCACTGTTCCAGTTTCTTGTTTTTCCTGCCAGTGACATCCTTTACAATAATATGGCATTTAGCTATTCTTTTTATTTTTTTGTAGTACTAGGGATTGAACCCTGGGGGCATTCTACTTGTGAGCTACACCCCCAGTCCTACTTTATTTTTATTTTGAAACAGGGTCTCACTTGGTTGCTGAGGACCTTGCCATTTTGCTGAGGCTGGCCGCAAACCTGTGATTCTCTTGTCTCAGTCTCCTAAGTACTGGGATTACAGACGAGCACCACCATGCCTGGCTTTAGTTATTCTTTTATTGTAATAATAGCAATTATTATTGTTATTCTTTTCGTGTGTGGTACTAGGTATTGAACCCAGGGGCATTCTACCTCCAAGGTGTACTCCCACCCCTATTTTTTTCTTTCTCTTTTTTCTTTTTTTATGGTACTGGGGACTGAACTGGGATGTTCTACCTGCGAACTACATCTCCAGCCTGATTTTATTTTATTTTATTTTTTTTGTGGTACTGGGAATTGAACCCATTCTACCTCTGAGTTACACTTCCAGCCCTATTTTATTTTTATTTATTTATTTTTTCATACTGGGGATTGAACCCAGAGGCATTCTACCTTTGAGCTATACCCCCAGCCTGATTTTATTTCTTATTTGGAAACAGGGTCTCACTAGGTTGATGATAGTCTCACTACTTGCTGAGGCTGTCCTTGAACCTGTGATCCTCCCATTTCAGCCTCCCAAGTACTGGGATTACAACCATGTGCCACCATAGCCGGCTTCTTTATTTTGAAACAGGGTCTTACTAAGTTGCAAAGGGCCTCACAAGTTGCCGAGGCAGGCCAGGAAGAGCCTATGATCCTCCTGTCTCAGCCTCCCAAGTACTGGGATTACAAGCATAGGCCACCATACCAGGCTCATTTTTTATTTTTATTTTTTTTTCGGTACTGGGGATTGAACTCAGGGGCATTCTACCTCCGAGCTACACCCCCAGCCCTATTTTTTTTATTCTTTATTTTGAAACCAGGTCTCACTAAGTTGCAGTGCCTCACTAGGTAGCTGAGGCTGGCCGCGAACCCGGATCCTCTGGTCTCAGCCTCCCAAATGCTGGGATTACAAGCGTGCGCCACCACGCCCCGGCTCATTTTTTATTTTGAAACAAGGTTTCACTAAGTTGTGGAGAGCCTTGCTAACATGAGCTAAATTGTGAACCTGTGATTCTCCTGTTGCAGCCTCCCAAATACTAGGATTGCAGGATTGTGCCACCACGCCGGGCTGGCATTTAGCTATTCTAAAGTTGCATAAATGTGAGTATTTTATCTTCTTTTTTTTTTTTTTTTTTTTTTTTTTTTTTGCAGTACTGGGGATTGAACCCGGGGGCATTCTACCTCCGAGCTATACCCCCAATCCTATTTTTTATTCTTTATCTTGAAACCGGGTCTCACTAAGTTGTGGAGTGCCTCACCTAGGTAGCTGAGGCTGGCCGCGAACCCGGATCCTTGGGTCTCAGCCTTCCGAATGCTGGGATTACAAGGGTGCGCCACCACGGCCCGGCTGTATTTTATCTTTTAATCTAATACTGAAGTTGGCCAATAAATTAGAATAGATTATTTATTTATTTACTTTTTTGGTACTGGGGTTTGAACCCAGAGGCATTCTACCTCCAAGTTATACCCCCTGACTGATTTTATTTCCTATTTGGAAACAGGGTCTCACTAAGTTACAGAGGGTGTCCTTGGAACCTGTAATCCTCTTGTCTCAGCCTCCCAAGTACTGGGACTACAAGTATGTGTCACCACGCCCAGCTTTAGATTATTTAAAAATAGTTTTAACTCTTATCAAGGGAAATAGTGATCACGATAATCTAAAGTAGAGTCATTAAATCACATAAGACAGTAATCTAGTTGTATAGAATTGACATGGGCCATATGGTGCTGCATGTCTGTAATCTTAGTATGTAAGAAGCTGACACAGGAAGATCACAAGTTCAAGACCAACTTCAGCAATTGGGCAAGACTCTCAGCAACCTAGGGAGACCCTGTTTCAAAAACAAAAATTAAGCCGGGCGTGGTGGCGCACGCTTGTAATCCCAGCATTCGGGAGGCTGAGACCGGAGGATCCGGGTTCGAGACCAGCCTCAGCTACCTAGTGAGGCACTCCGCAACTTAGTGAGACTCGGTTTCAAAATAAAGAATAAAAAATAGGGCTAGGGGTATAGCTCGGAGGTAGAATGCCCCTGAGTTCAATCCCCAGTACCGCAAAAAAAAAAAAAAAAAAAACCAAAAAAACAAAAACAAAAATTAAAAAGGAGCTGGGTGTGATGGTGTACGCTTATAATCCCAGTACTTGGGAGGCTGAGACAGTAGGATTGCAGGTTCCTGACCAGCCTCAGCTACTTAGTGAGGCCCTCTGCAACTTAGATCCTGTTTCAAAACAAAGAATAAAAAATAGGGCTGGGGGTGTAGGTTGGAGGTAGAATGCCCCTGGGTTCAATCCCTAGTACCATAAATAAATAAAATAAGTAAACAAACAAACAAATAGGACTGGGGGAATAGCTTGGAGGTAGAATGCCTCTGGGTTAAATCTCTAGTTAAAATTTTTTTTTCAGCTGAGCGTGGTGGCCCAAACCCAGAGGATCCTCGCTCTCAGCCTCCCAGATACTGGGATTATAAGCATTTGCCTAGCACATCTGCATTTCTTCACCTGTGATTTTCTTCTCAACTTATTTCTGTCTTGTGTTTGATTCCACTGTTTCACTGAAACTGAAAATAGCCTGTAGAAATATGAAATATGAAAATAGCTAATTGCTATTTTTATTTCTTCTTATTTAACCTCTTAGCAGCTGTACTACTAAGTACATATGCTATGTAACAGATGACCCCCCCCAAATTTAAAATAACAAGACATTTATTTATTTTGACACTAGAGGCTGAACCTAGGGGTATTCTATTCTGTAGCTACCACCCCAGCTCTTTTTCTTTGTTTGTTTTGTTTTAAGACAGGTCTCCCTAGGTTGCTGAGAGTCTCACTAAATTGCCGAAGCTGGTCTCAAACCTGCGATCCTCCTGTCCCAGCCTCCCAAGTACTGAGATCACAGGTGTGAGCCACCATGCCAGGCAAGACATTTATTGTTTCATAGTTTCTGTAGGTCAAGAATCTGGGTGTGAGCTAGGTGTGGTGGTGCAGGATCGTAATCCCAGTATTTAGGAGACTGAGACAGGAGGATCCGGGTTCCTGGCCAGCCTCAGCTAGTTAGTGAGGCTCTCTGCAATTTAGTGATACCCTGTTTCAAAATAAAGAATACAAAATAGCAGCTGGGCGTGGTGGCCCACGCTTTTAATCCCAGCATTTGGGAGGCTGAGACCGGAGGATCCGGGTTCGCAGCCAGCCTCAGCTACTTAGTGAGGCACTCCACAACTTAGTGAGACCCTGTTTCAAAATAAAGAATAAAAAATAGGGCTAGGGGTATAGCTCAGAGGTACAATGCCCCTGAGTTCAATCCCCAGTACCACAAAACAAAACAAAAACAAAAACAAAAAAAACCCAAAAACAAAATAGGGCTAGGGATGTAGCTCAGAGGTAGAATGCCCTTGGGTTCCATCCCCAGTACCGCAAAAAAAAAAAAAAAAAAAAAAAATCTTGGTGTGGTTGGTGCCTCTGATTCAGGGTCTCTTGCAAGGCTTAGAGGTGTTGACTAAGGTAAGGTCATCTCAGAGCTTCAGGGGTGGGTAGGGGAGACTCTGTTTCTAGGCTTACTCAATTGGCTGTTGGCAGGCCTCAGGTCTTTGTTGGATGTTTGCTCCAGAAATCATTCCCTTGCCATTTGGGTCTCTGCATAGGATTTTGTACAACATAGCACCTTGCTTCTCCTATATCAAGAACTCTGTGGGAGAGATGCCAGCCAGAGTCTTTTTGTAACTAAATCTTTTTTTTTTTTTGTGGTACTGGGGGTTGAACTCAGGGGCATTCTACCTCCGAGCTATATCCTCCGCCCTATTTTTTTTTGCGGTACTGGGGATTGAACTCAGGGGCGTTCTACCTTTGAGCTACACCCCCAGCCCTATTTTTTACTCTTTATTTTGAAACCGGGTCTCACTAATTTGCGGAGTGCTTCACTAGGTAGCTGAGGCTGGCCTCGAACCCCGAACCTCTGGTCTCAGCCTCCCGAATGCTGGGATTACAAGCATGCGCCACCACGCCCAGCACCCTGCCCTATTTTTATTCTTTATTTTAAAACAGGGTCTCAGTAAGTTGCGGAGTGCCTCACTAGATAGCTGAGGCTGACCGTGAACCCGGATCCTCTGGTCTCAACCTCCCAAATGCTGGAATTATAAGTGTGCGCCACCACGCCTGGCTTGTAACTGAATCTTGAAAATGATGTGTTATAGCCAGGCGTGGTGGCGCACGCTTGTAATCCCAGCATTCGGGAGGCTGAGACCGGAGGATCCGGGATCGAGGCCAGCCTCAGCTACCTAGTGAGGCACTCCGCAACTTAGTGAGACTCGGTTTCAAAATAAAGAATAAAAAATAGGGCTGGGGTATAGCTCGGAGGTAGAATGCCCCTGGGTTCAATCCCCAGTACTGCAAAAAAAAAA
>PVLC010037041.1:0-15473 GCA_004027655.1 Graphiurus murinus | reverse complement strand
GGTACAAACTAGTACAGGTAAAGACATCCATGCACATATTTCTCATTAACCCTTCCCCAATTCCCACCCACCCTCCCCCTATCTCCTGGTCAGTTTAGTGATTGACTTTGATGTGATCTTATAAGTACATCATGCCTTTTCATTTTTTGTTTGGAAACAGGGTCTCACTAGGTTGCTGAGTCTTGCTATGTTGCTGAGGCTGTTCTTGAATCTACAATCTTCCTGTCTCAGCCTCCCATGTACTGAGATGATAAGCATGCACCACTATGTCTGGCTCTACTGGAATGTTTTCCTCTGTCACCACTGGGAAATCTTCAGTGACTGAGGTTTCACCTTGTGCCAGAGACTAAATCCTGCCTTCCACATTCCACTCAGGAAAGGGTTCACCTCAAGAGAGAGTGGACCAGTCCCAAACTCTGTCTTATTGTCAGTTTCCTCATTCCCCACTCTCAGTACCCACCTGTGCCTGTTCAAATCTTCCAAGAAACAGGCATTAAGATGGATTTGAAGCTGGGTGTGTGGCACATATCCTGTAATTCCAGTACTTGGGAGGCTGAGTCAGGAGGAATGCAGGTTTGAGGACAACCTCAGCAACCTAGCAAGATCCTGTTTCAAAACAAAAAAAAATTAAAAGGTCTAGGGGGTATAGCTCAGAGGAAGAATGCCTCTGGGTTCAATCCCCACAGACATAAAGGAGGAAAAGGGGGAGGAGGAGGAAGAGGAGGAGGAGGAGGAGGAGGAGGAGGAGGAGGAGGAGAGTTACAGAGATTCACTGAGGGGAAGATAAGCTGGAAGGGAGCAGAAGTAGGTATGCAGAGCCTGCAGCTTGCAATGCAGATCTGGCACCTGGGAAGAGAGATGACAGGAAGGGTTGGGTAGGAAGAGCCCCAGACCTCAGTGCAGTTCAGAGAGCCCTGGCCAGGCTGATGAGGAGCCCTAAGGAAAGGTTACTGTTACGAGTCTCAGATCAGGCAGGCCTGGCCCCTCTAAAGAACGGACAGGAAAGTGTAGCCTGTGTGTGAGTGCCACTGGGACTCCCAGGTGAACAGCTGGAAACTGTCAGTCATCTGCTATCTGCAGGAGTTCTGATGAGCCACTAGTCTTCCCCAGAGGTTCTGAGGATCCCCAGGCTAGAAAGTTTGCATTCCAATGTTTCCTTTTGCTTTGAATTCCTATTACTATTTAAGTACTGAATCACCTCTACTTACAGCCCACTAGGCAACCATGCCTTCTATGGTCTGAATGTGCCCAACCCTAATTCATATGTCAAAACCTAACCTCCTATGTGATTTTATTTAGAGATAGGCCCTTGTGAAATAATTAGGTCATGAGCAGAGTCTTCATTAATTGGATCAGTGCCCTTATGAAAGAGGCCCCAGACAGCTACTTTCCCTCCCACCATATGAGGACACAGCAAGAAGGTACCATCTGTGAACCAGCAAGTGGCCCTCACCAGAGACCTAATGTTCAGGGACCTTGGCCACAGATGGCCCAGCCTCCAGAATGGTGGGAAACAATTCTGTTCTTTATAAACTACCTAGTTGGTGGTATCTTGTAACAGCCAAATGAACTAAGACAATGTCCCAAATTTTAAGAAAACCTCCTCTTCATTCCCTAAAGTAGCATCATCAGCAAGATTGCTATGTTAAGTATCAGATATATTTAAGATACAGTGATAACAGAGAAAAGTCCTGGAGACAGAAATGAAGAACTTAGATGTTAATTGTAGAGATCATTATGCCCAAAGGCCACTGACCCTTCTCTGCCACTGGGAGTGTATTCCTAGATTTTCTGCCACCTTTTTTTTCCCTCTGTGAACTTTCTCCTATGGATTTCTTACCTCAATCTCAGTTCACAAAATCTACTTCTTCTGGGTTGTTAGAAAGGGAAAAAATAATATTCTTCTTTTTTGCATTCCTATATTTAGTTGGCAGATGAATTTTCTGTCTTTTATCTCCACTGCTATCTGAGTATTGGGAATCTAATTTGGCATAGCTGAAAAAAAAAAGATTTAAAATGTTTATATAAAATATTGCAGTTAACACTGGATTTCTGGTGCTTTCTCATTTCTTAGTTTGGGCCACTTCTGATTTTATTTTTATTTTTAGGAATTATTAAAAACTCAATCTCAGACTAATTAGAAGGTTATGATAAGCCTAATCCAAAGGCAGGAGAAAACAAATAGGCATAAATCTCAACCTTTTTGTGCAATTCTCTATCTCAAATTCATTTTCAAGCCTACTGATATTTTCCTCTTTGAACGTAGATACTGTTTAGTGATGGAAAATGTACATTTAAAAAACTGCATATCAATTTATGAACAGATGTAGGCATGTAGCCAACATGTATAAAAGGGAAATGTTCTAGGGGAACTAATTCTTTGATCTGTAGGTCCTTTTGTAGAATTTTTCTTTATCTCCGCCATAATAAAAAAAAGTAAGAGCCTAGTTCAAAGCACAATCAGTCTTTCATGGAAAGAACAATGAATGGAAGCAATTTGAAGCAAATGCCCTTTGATTAAATAGATCACTATTTGACTTTTTAGTAAATAATCAACATCAAAATAAAAGTCAAGATCTTTTCAAGTTCACATGGATATGGCTTATTTTAGCAGAATTAAAATGGCATATGCACTTTGAATTCTGTGGCTTAAGTATTTCAAAAAGACTCTTTGGAAATAATTTAAAAATAACCCAACTTCATTTTGTGCACCAAAGCATGGAGAATTGAAAGCAAGCAAATCAAGATTCCCCAGAATACATATTTGCCTTTCGGCCTCACCTTGTACCTGTAACTTTGATTCTGAAATTGCCCTTGCACATGTTTGTTTTGAAGTCACTTTTGATAGGGGGAGGTATGTGCTGCAATGTACAGATAAGCAGAAAATGAACCATGGAAGAAAAAATCTATTAGTTCCAAACACAAAGAGTAATAGCTTCAGTACTATGCTTGTATCCTTTCCAATTTAAAGTTTCCTCTATTCTAAATGATGCCATACAACTGCCTCCATTTTGGTACAAAGAACTTTTTTTCTTACCTGCGACTTCCTAAGGAAATGATCATTTCACAAGCATTCCCTGCTAGGATACTCCAGCAATGGCAGCTCTGATGGTGCAGCAGGAGTGCTGGGATGCTCTTCAGTGAACAATGTCAGCTGGTCCTTGCTTCAATCATGGATGTCCCTTTAAGAGTCAATGAGTCAGAGGTCCTTCACACACACACATACACACACACACACACACACACACACACACACCATAAAAATGCGAAACAACAGTCCTGCACTCCAGCTTATTTCTAATTATGCAGTTCTCTGAGTAGGCATTAGCTGAGAAAAAAGACTTGCACTGTGGTCTACCTGCTTATAGTCCACTTATCCTATGCTTATGGGAACAGAGAGAGATTTCTTACATGATTGAAGTTATTAAATTAATATTAAGCTATTTATAAACTACTAACATTGGCTCACTATTTTTAAAATCTTTTAAATTAAATTCAAAAGTATAGAGAATAAACAGTGCAACACCCTTTGCTTCCCCTTACATAGTCAACAGTTTCTCACTGTAGTACCCCTATGACAATTGTATTATTTCTGACATTTTTATGTGTTTAGATATCCATTTACATGCATGTGTATATGTGGTGATTTGAATAGTGTCTCCACAAAATTCATGTCCATCCAGAACCCCAAAATATGACTTTATTGGAATAGAGGTCTTTGCAGATATAATTAAGGTACAGATCTGAAGGTGAGATCATTCTGGATTTAGGTGGGCCATGTATCCAATGTTGAGTGCCCTTATAAGAGAGGGGAAAAGAGATCACTGAGACACTGAGGGAAGGCCATGTGAAGGCAGGGCCAGAGACTGGAGTGATGCATCTAGAAGCCAAGGAAATCAATGATTGTCTGTAGCTGCAAGAACCTAGAAGAAAGTTATGGAATGGATTCACTGCTAGAGCTTCCGGAAGGAATCCATCTGGCCAACACCTTGATTTCAGACTCAGACTCCAGAACTGTAAACACATTTCTGCTGTTTTAACCCACCGAGTTTGTGATAGTTTTTTATGGCAGCCCTAGGAAACTACTGTGGCGAGCAATTGTTCTAGGTTTTTTGTTTACAAAATGGCTATATTATTATTATTATTATTATTATTATTATTATTATTATTATTGTTATAATGTTAGAAAGTTTCCATATGAGTCAATGGTCTCAATGGAGGCTGCACTGCCCCACACAGAAACACATGAAGGTGGTTTGGATCTTAAATGATTGGAAGATGCTACCAACATTTAGGGGGCAGCATTCATACCAGTCCCACACAATGAGAAATTGTCCAGGCTTTTGAGTGACTTTTAGCTATCTCACCAGACATTCTTATAGGTGAAAAAACCATTTATAATTATTTGAGGCAAAGACATTATGTTATACATACAAGTAAATGCAAAATATTTTTGCATAGCTTTAATACACATTTCCTAAAAAATGAGAAATGCAATTATGATAAGCAAGGAAAGTTTGCACTTTCTTTTGTTTGGAATCATACCTATGCAGCCATGTTGGTCTGCATTTGCAGATACTGCCTCAAAGCATCAGACGATGTTGTACTGTCTGCTAATTTCATTGTGCCTGAGCATTTGGCACAATAAAATAAATTATGTATTAATAGGGTTCTCCAGATATATGGAACCAATATGATTATACACACACACAAACACACCTTTTTATTTTTTGGGGAATTAGACCATGCCATTATGAGTTCTAAGATTTCAAGATTTTTAGGGGGAGTGGGCAAACTGGAGACGCAGGAGAGCTGATGGTGTGGTTCCAGTGTGAAGGCAGGCAGTCTCAAGGGCCATGAGGAGCCAGGTTTCAGAAGATGCAAAAAAAAAACATATCCCAATTTGAAGAAAGTCAGGCAGGAGGAATTCTTTCTTAGAGCAGGGTTAGCATTTTTCATCTAGTTCAGTGGATGAGATGAATCTCACCCACATTAGGGAGGGCAATCTGTTTGGCTCAGTCTACCAATTCAAATGTTAATCTCATTCAGGAACACCCTCACAAACACACCCAGAATCATATCTGACCAATTCTGCAGCCCAATCAAGTTGACACATAAAATTAACCATCACAGACAAATTTATAAATTGGCTCACTTTTATTTATACTTTATATTTTAGTTGCAACATTGTATTATGGTTTCAACATTATATTATGATTCTTAACAATAATTATGTAAGAATGTTATATTATCTGTGAATTTCATATCATAATAGTAAAGAAGGAATTACAAAATACTTGTTATAAATGGAAGTCACTGAGCCAGGCATGGTGGTGCACACCTATAATCCCAGTACTTGGAATGCTGAGACAGGAGGATCACAGGTTCAAGACCAGCCTTAGCAACTTAGAGAGAACCTCTGCGACTTAGCAAAACCCTATTTCAAAATAAAAAATAAAAAAGGGCTGAGGGTGTAGCTCAGTGGTAGACTGTCCCTGGATTCAATCTCCAGTCAAAAATAAATAAATAAAAAGTTAAAAAATAAATCGGAGTCACCAGCTGTTGGAGAGTTGAGAACCATTAATCTAGGTGTGGTGCATTCTACTGTAATGGCTTTCTAGTCCTCCATATATTTTAAGTACTTGTACTAAAAGGAACATAAAATACAAATATACAGCTTAATAAAATAGCAGAATACACATACTTCTATAACCACTTCTCAGATAAAGATTTCTACCAGCATGCCCAGAGTCACCCCAAATCCACCACCTCATTCCAAAGGTAACCTAACCACAGATGTTTATAGTAATCCCTCTCTTTTGGCTCTTTATGCTTCTACTCTACTATATATAGTACATATAAGTAAATACTTTGTTGTTTCTTTTTACCTTCTCAAGGACTTCACATCAAAGGAATAGTACAGCATTAACTCTATGAATATACCACAATTTACTTATTCATTTTATTGTAGTGTGCACTTTGTTATTTTCAGCCTAAGGCTATTATGAATAATGCTGCTATGAACTTCTCCATACATATCACCTGGTTCATGCTGTCTTGCATTTCTATTTCACATAGAACTGGAGATAGAATTGTTGAGACATAGGATGTGCACCTGAGCTTTCCATTCTCAGTTGTTTTATTGAAAAGAAGAAAAATAAAACTCTACTGCTTGCTTTTAAAAAGTATTTGTTCTGAGCCAGGCGTGGTGGCACATGCTTGTAATCCCAGCATTTGGGAGGCTGAGACCGGAGGATCCGGGTTCGCAGCCAGTCTCAGCTACCTAGTGAGGCACTCTGCAACTTAGTGAGACCCTGTTTCAAAATAAAGAATTATATATATATATATATATATATATATATATATATATATATATATATATATATATATATATATATATGGCTGGGGGTGTAGCTCGGAGGTAGAATGCCCCTGAGTCAATCCCCAGTACTGAAAAAAAAAAAGTATTTGTTCTGTATATGACCAGACAGCCATGTATAATTGCAGTCACCATTTTCTCAACTGTTTTCCATACTGTTTTATAAAATACAGGATTGCACAGGGTTTCTTTTGGGGATGATGAAAATATTCTAAAGTTGGATAGTGGTGGTGATTGCACAACTCTGAATATACTAAAAAGCTTGAAACCAAGCATGGTGGCCCATGCCTGTAATCCCAGAACTTGGGAAGCTGAGATGAGAGGATCACAGGTTCAAAGCCAGCCTTAGCAATCTAGCAAGGTCCTCAGCACCTCCGTGAGACCCTGTTTCAAAACAAAAATTAAAAAGGGCTAGGGGCATAGCTTGAAGGTAGAATGTCCCAGGATTCAATCCCCAGTACCACAAAAAAAATACTTTATTTTTATTTTTCATTATTATATTTTTTTGTTTTTGTGGTCTGGGGATTGAACCCAGAGACAGTCCCCTCAGTGCTATACCCACAGCCCTATTTTAGTTTTGTTTTGAAACAAGGTCTCTTTGAGTTGCTAAGGACCTTGCTAAGTTGCTAATGCTGGTTTCAAACATGTGATCCTTCCATCTCAGCCTCCCAAATACTGGGATTACTAGTGGGCCTCACCACACTGGGCTTGAATCACATACTTTAGAAAGATGATTTGTATGGTATGTGAATTACATTTAAATTAAGGTGTTATAAGTAAATAAACTAAAAATAGTGACAATAAGAATTCAAGATTGTTGATAACAAGCAATATACAGGGGGCTCTTTCTACCTCTATGCATTCTATTTGGCATTGTATATGTGTGTGTGTGTGTGTGTGTGTGTGTGTGTGTGCGCGTGTGTGTATAGAATATTATGGTTACTTATATCATTTAATTATGGAAAATAAAGAAAAGAATGGAATAGGATTCGTAGTGTACTTAAACATGATGATATTTAAATATGCATGACCCTCATCTGCATATATCAGATCTCTATATCCCAGAGAAGTATTAATATGTTCACAGACTCCATGAGGAGCATTGAGTTGTAGTGATAGAAACTAGAGTCTTGGAGTTATTATATTTAGCTAACAATATTAGTAACAATCACAGTTAACACAATATTTTCCACTTATTTATTATAGAATTTCAGGTCTGATGCTATTTAACATCTATGTAGCTTTGAGCAAGCTACTTGGTTTCTCTTGGCCTTACTTTTTCCATCTAATAAACTGTTGTCGTGCATTTCAGGGAACTGCCACCATCTTCCCCATGTCAGTGCACGGATAGAAATAGACCCGCTTAGAAGGAGTGAACACTTACCTTGTCCTGGGCCTTCCTGAGCTAAGGCTGCTGGCTCCTGAGCAAAAGAATGCAGAAAACTGTCTCCAGAAAATTGAAAACAATGGGAAAATAACGTTTCAACAAATCATCCCATCACAGAAGCACCCTGAAGGCCAGAGAATTCCACACAGTGCAGCTGCAGCCACAGCGCCCTGCTCAGGGCCTGTAGGGGCTCGACCTCCCGTGATGTGCTGAGAAGCTGCGCTTTTCAATCCACCCAGGATCCTTTGAAATACACCTTTTTACCTTTTAATTTTTGGATAACATGGAGGCTAAGCTCATTTTCTTAATGTATGCCTAAGTAACACAACCCACATGTCAATTTTATTCATTTAGAAGGTTTGGGGACATGTAAAAGTGCCCAGAAAAATGCAGCAGGCTGTTTCTATCAAACCAATCGAGACAGCTTCTACAGCAGTTGAATTTCACTCCTTGTAACATTTTCCTTCCATAAAGGAAGGCCTTGTTTTAGAACTGGCCTGGATGCTTCTGATTTTATTGGAACTATAGTAAGAAGCAGGTCCGCCGTGAATTCCTGCCTTGTGGCTAAAGGTGTGCGAAGTCAATACGGCGCTTGAGCTGCTGCTGGGGCTCCAGCCACCCAAGGCCCAGGTGGAGTTGAGTGTCCTCAAGGAGGCCGCTTTGAAATTCTAGCTTTTAAAGCATGCTTTTCAGAGCAGCAAGGCACAAATGACTGTGTGTGTATTTACTGCACTTTATGCATCCCGTACATAAAAGCTGTATTGAACGTTTATGAGCGTTCTCCTCTGCAAAATTGTGGATAATAATAGAAAGTATGTTTTTGCATTTTTACCAAACCTCAGACTCCACTAGACCAAAAGCTCGACAGAGCCAAGAAATAAAGGAGAAGCTGGTTACCACAACATATAGCTTTCCTGGCACAAATAAAACTGCTTCGCTCACGAGGGCTTGAGGCCCAGCAACAAAAGAACCGGAGTAGTTCCAGAACCTTTGACCCCTTCTGCCCACCCACCTGCTCTTGTTCTCCTGGGAGAGCCAGAGAGGGTGAGCCAGAGGAGGTGAGGCTGGAAGTCTCCAGGAGGTCTCCAGGGAAAGAATGCTGGATGTCCTTTTGGTTTTTCACATTGCATATCTGGAGCATTTTCCTTGACTTTCAAATTTAAAACTGTTGTAAATTGTTCAAACAGCAAAGGTTTAATTATAAATGGCCTCCAAATGTTTACACTAAGTAAGTTGACTTGTTTCCAAAGATAATCTTGAAACAAATGTTCACTGAGTTTATTGCCTGAGAAGTATTTAAATATGCTTCATTTTTTCCCTATCTGTCTTCTTGCAATGGTCAGGGTCCAACAAAGAATCCACTCTATTTTTTTTGTTTTTTGTTTGTTTGTTTTTAGTTTTTCTCCAGTCCTCGGGGTGTAGTTCAAAGGTAGAATGCCCCTGGGTTCAATTCCCAGTCACACACACACACACACACACACACACACACACACACACACGGACATTTTTACCTCCCCAGTCCTTTTTTTCTTTTTTCTTTTTAATTTTGAAACAGTATCTCGCTCAGTTGATGAGGGTCTTAGTAAGTTGCTGAAACTGGCATCAAACCTGTCATCCTTCGATCTCAGCCTCCCAAGTACTGGGATTACAGGCTCTATTTTTTATTTTAAGAAAAATTATGCAGGGAATTAGTTACACAGGTGATAGAAAACTGGAAGCCAAACAAGGGATAAACAGTAGAGAGAGACAAAGGGAGGTAGCAGTGTTCCCAGAGCCCAGAGCCAGGTTACTGGGTGTTGGCTGGCACAGCAGCAGCCCACATTCCGAGAGTTAAGCAACAGAGGAGATGCAGTCCTTGCTGTCCTGCCTGCTCCCTTCTTCCTGCACCTGCATCCCCAGCCACACATTGCCCCAAAGCCAAAAGCCAGCTGACAGGGGAGTCTGGTAATCACAGTCTTCAGGGGTTAAAGTCAGGGCCATAGGAAGCGAAACAGAGGATGGAAAGTGAATTTAAGGGCATGCTGAGATCACAGTTTCTCTATCATTCTCTGATTTTTCAATGCTGAAGAAAAAATATATTTGCCAGATGTGGTGTTGCACATCTGTAATCCCAGTACTTAGGAGGCTAAGACAGGAGGATGGCAGGTTCGCATCCAGCCTCAGCAACTTAGTGAGCTCCTGTTTCAAACTAAAAAATAAAAAGGGCTGGGGGTGTAGATCAGAGGTAGAATGCCCCTGGGTTCAATCCCCAGTAACACACACACACACACACACACACACACACACACACACACACACGAAGATGTTTCAGATACAAAATCTGTAGCCTAGAAGATATTGGAGAAGATTAAGTTCTAAAGATGACAGCAGCCAAAGAAACTCCATCTTACTTGTATGTGCTAGCTCAATACCACTTGCCTTTGGGATCATCAATCTCTACAGTTCTTGCAGCAGACAGCAGCTCTGTCAGACAGCAGCTCTATCCAAGGGGGCCCATCGCAGACCACTATGGGAACAGTTGCTTTTTTCTTGATTTTCATGACATCATCTCAGTAATCTCAGTATTTTCTCATACACACACAGGAACTATTATGCAGCATTTTTTTTTTCTGAAAAAAAAAAAAAAAAAAAAAACAGCTATGGGATGAGTCCATGATTGACAGGGCATGTTTGCCACATATTTTCCAGAGCTTTGAAGTCTAGGGCAAGAAAATAAAAATGTGAATGGATAGTGAATTATTATTTCCTGCCTCCTTTGGGAAGTAGCAAGAGTGAAAATACCTTTTCCTTCTTCTTCTCTTCTTTCTTTTTTTTTTTTTCATTTTTCTTTTTTTTTTTTTAAGGAGAAAAGATATACCTTGGAGAGATATTTGTGCTATCTCAAGGTGGGGAATGAGAGCAGTTCGGCAGAGCACAGCTGGAATGCATCTTGCAGTGGGAGTGGACTGAGCTCTTTCTGGGCCATCAGTGAGTCGTTGCTGTGAAGAAGCCAAAATAGCAACCTCTTTATCGCCACAACAGTCCTCCCCGGGGCCAGTTTCCCATGCACACCCAGGACACTTCCCAGCTGTTTGGCAGTGCTGAGCTCTCCCTGACTGACCACAAACTCAGACCACAGCGGGAGCCGCCATGTCTAAGCGGACCTCTGCATCACATCCCATAGAGGGGCCTGGCCAATCTGGGCAAGTCCAGGGAAGACAAGATTCTCCGCCAAACTATGTGAATACAAATGGGAAACGACTGTCCTTAACGTGAGGAGCACAGCTGGCATTATTCAGGACTTGCTCATGCCAGGCTCTCTGTTATTGTCTTGAGTGTTCGCTACAGTCCTGTGTGGTCACTGTTCTTATCTTCTCCATTTCTCAGAGGAGGATCCTGAGGCTCTGAAGTTGGGTTATTTGTCCAGAGTCATGCGGCTATTAAGTAGTAGATTTGAGACACAACTTCTTGTGGTTTAGATTTACAATATTCCCAAGACCTCACAAGACAGCCATGTTAGAGTGGGACTTGGTTGCTGAGACCTGGGGATGTGCCCTTGGGGACTATTTATATGTCCATAGAACCCCCTTATCTCTTGCTTTCTTTCTGCTTCTGGCTGCCATGATGTGAGAGCAGTTCCTTTGCTTATTCTCATTCTCATTCCCTCTCTCTCTCTCTCTCTCTCTCTCTCTCTCTCTCTCTCTCCCTCCCTCTCTCTCCCCCTGCACTGCCATGTCCTGAGCTTTGCAGATATGACATGGACTGAAACCTCTGAAATCTCCAGAATTGTTACCAGATAAGCCTTCCTCTAAGTTGGATCATCAGGTGTTTTGAGTTACAGCAGTGAGAATGGTGACTGAAATACAACCCTAGGTCTGTCTTTCCCTGAGACCCCAAGCTCTTCACCACTATGCTATTCTGTCTATCAGTTTGAATGGAAACTCAGTAGTTCAGTAGTAACTGAACTTCTCACCCATGATGGATGGAACAGCTGGTAAAACAGGGAATCATTACTTGTTTGGTGTGTGTCTCTGTATAATATTTTGATGCAAATATGTGAATTTTTGATACCCATAGTCTTAACAGTTGAATCATGTGATATCTGTGGATGTTCTAGAATCTTCTCTATTTTAGATTGGTCCAGCTACTCAAACTCTAGAGAATAGATGCTTCATGTCTACAACTTTTCTTCCCAGACCTGCCCGACTGGAATCACTAAATATTGGGATCCATAGGTTAGGATTCTGGCCAGTTCCAGAGTTAATTCCAGCCTCATCTTTAGGGAATGTCATTTATTCTACTTTTTGTCTAGTACCTGTCGTGCCTGTGATGAGCATTGGTCACTTGGGTGCCCATTCACTTCTCCTCTTCTACAGCTCATATATCTTGACTGTGTCTCATTTCTCCTGTGTTTCTGGAGACCAGAAGGCTCATCTGTATAGTGCGGACTATTCTTCCTGGAGATGACCCTGTACCTTGAATTCTTACAACTAAACAACTCAGAAGGGTGACAAGGGCATTGCACATTTGCTTCCACCTCCTTTTCCTGCACCTGCAGGTGATCATTTATTACCTAAACCTGGACACTTTTGAGAGCTAAAAACAGAGGCAAATTTCATGAAGGCGACAGGTATAGTCTAGGGAAGTCCTGTAGAAGACATTGCTGATTGATCGATCCTTCTCGACAGTGCTCCGGTCAGCCCTTTAGAGATGAGCACCATGCATGATCATGTAATTAGCACCCTAGGACTCTCATTGTGCATGATGATGTGCATACAACAAATTCTGATTTTTAAGCACAAATGTGTGTTTACTATGCAAGATTCCAGATGAGAGGCAGTATATTTCTAAAAGGAATCCTGCTCACAAACAGACTACAATCTAGTTATGAAGAAAAATGCAAATGCATTTAATGATTGCAGATATTCTCCTTCATAAATGAATTTCCCTGGGTGGGTGAGAAGACAAGGTACCTATTTGAGAGACATTTTCACTTGGAATTGATATAAAAATATAGCCCAGGTTTTATAGTCAGAAAGTCTTGAACTTAAGTACTAGAACAGCATTTACTAGCTGTGTGATAATAATTAAATAGAAAATAAGTGCCAAAGGAAGATAATTATTTAAAAGTAGAGAAAAGGAAGAGAATAATTTTGCTTAGCCATGTCTGTCTTATTGTACTTCTTTTAAGAAATAGTATTTATTGGGTTAAAAGGTACAAAAAATACAAATAAAAAGAAAAAGGACCTACATCTTAATAGCAGATCACCTCTACCGATATTAGAAAACAACAAAAGAAATACAGGTTCATGATTCAAAAGTTCAAACAGTATAAAATGTTTGAAATAAGAAATAAAACTATCTTTCACCATTTCCTGAAGTGTAACTCCCTACAGCATCCACTGTTAGCATTTTCTTGTTTATACTTCCAGAAAAAAAAACTTACCTGCCCAAATGTATTCTGTGATTTCCTTTTTCCCCCCATGTAGTATGTATCATAGCAGTCTTTCCATAACAGCACATACAAATCTTCTTTATTCTTTTATGAAAAGCAAATTAGCCTATTGAAGAAATTATAGCTTTTTAAACCCAGAGGGTGTTCTACCTCTGAGCTATACCTCCAGCCCCTTTTTTGAAACAAAGTCTCACTAAGTTGCTGAGGCTGGCCTCGAACCTGTAATCCTCTTGTCCCTGCCTCCCAAGTACTAGGATTACAGGTGTGCACCACTATGCCTATCTAGATTATAGTTTATTGAAGCAGATCTTTTATGCTTGTTTTTGCTACCACAAGCAATGCTGTGGTACACAGTGAGCCACTGGAAGTGCATCTACCTTAATCTCACAGGTTTACTAAGAATTAAGATAAAATACACTAAAGATATTTGTTCTTTCTCTCCACAGTTCATTCACCATCACCTATTGCCCATAAGTTCTAGCTTCTTCTCACTTCTAGTCTCCTGTATTCTTGGCAGAATCCCCTGATTCTTGGCAGGCCACTTCATCTTCCAGGGTTTGCTAAAGCCCCTCTGATGAATGAACTTCCTCTGGACTTGCTGTCCTGACCTTGACGTCAGCATGCTCCCAGGACTCACGTGTCAACGTCTGCCCTCTGATTCCACAAACATCAAGTGTGATTGCGAAGCATCCTCTTTGGACACTGGGACTTCTCCAAGTGTTTTCTATCAATAGAATGGAAATTTGACCTGAACACTTCCCAGAGTGAGATTTTAGGTGATCTTTAAAAGACAGCGTGGATTTTAAGAGGCAGGACGAAGTCCTCAGGGGAAGACTAAATGACTTCTCCAGATATTCAGCAATGCATGACTCTCTAGAAATCAGGTATTCTGAAAAAAAAAAAAAGCCAGCTAGTCTAGCAAGAGTCCCCCAAGTGCCACATTAGTACCTGGAGGCCAGTTTAATGTGAATTAAATTGCAATGAATAGTCACAAACCAGACAAACTGTCTGCAAGATTATTGAGGGCCTATAGTAATGCTTCTGGGTCGTAATGACCCAGGAGCAGAGGCCCAGGGGCGCTGGTGAGGAGCGTGTGTAAGGTTTGCCACTTGGGAAGATTCAGATGTGAGATTAAAGACTTTATGAAGAATTATGATTCTTAATGATGAATGAAGAACAGTGCTGCCAAAAGGAAAGAGCATCTTAAGAGTTGACAACATGGCAGTTCTGCCTGCCAGTGCTGTAGAATAATTTATGAGCCACACTATGATTCAGAGCAGTTTAACAACAATTACTGGATGATGAATGCATACTTGGAAATGTTACCATTTCTGCAATAACATAATGATATCAAATTAACTACCTCTAGTTTATTCCTGTATCTGAGAGTTTTAGGAGAAATTTCGGTTCAATATTCGTAGGCACAATCCCTACTTGTCAAGGACCTCAGAGGTGCATAAAGGCTTCTGAGTAAGAACCTCTTATGTTGGGAGAAATGTAGAATCTACGTGGCCAGGGACGGCTTGTTTGGGCCTTTGCATTTCCCTGGTGTGTTGGGCACAAAAACACGCATCCTTCCCCTCGGTGCCCAGGTACTAATCTAGCACCTGTGAATATGTTGTGTGCCATGGCAAGGACTTTGCAGATGTGATTAAATTACAGACCTTGGGGGAGAAATTCCAAATGGGGGAGATCATCCCAGATTCTCTGGGTGTGCCTGATGTGATCACAAGTGTCTTTATAATCGAAAGAGTGAGGTAAGGGAGCCGGACAGAGAGGGAGCGGTGATGTCAAGCAGAGGCCGCAGGGATATGCGGAGGGGCGAGGAGCCAAAGAACGCAGAGGGTTTATAGGAGTTAAAAAGGCAAAGAAATGGATTCTCCCCTGGAGAGGATCTTTGGGAAAATAAACGTCTGTTCTTTAAGCTTCAGAGTCTGTGGTATTTTGTTATGGCAGCCTCGAGCTGGCTGAGACAAGCACATCCTCCAGGTCTCAGTTTTCCCATCCCAGGAGGCCCCCTCTGCATGCGCTTCCTTGTTTCCCTAGACCCGAAGCAGCAGCTGTTTTCATCAATTGGCCCACCCTTCCCTCCTTCTTTCCCTCCCTCCCTTCCTTCCTTCCTTCCTTCCTTCCTTCCTTCCTTCCTTCCTTCCCTCCTTCCTCCCTTCCCAGTACTGGGGGTTGAACCACCCAGGATGAGGGCAGGGGAATCTACCTCTGAGCTAGGCCACCAGTACTATTTTTTTTTTTTTTTTTTTTTTTTTTTTTTTTTT
>PVLC010037040.1:0-15481 GCA_004027655.1 Graphiurus murinus | reverse complement strand
TGTAGGGAGCTGATGGCCTGGAAACACACCTAACATGGCAGGCCTAGTGTGGCCAGAACTTCCAATTTTACAAGAAAATCCAGAAATACAAATTTCATGTGAAACTTCCTAAATTTACAATGTTGGCTACTAATTTAAATTCTTTAGAAATATTATCCAAGCCAATAAAACACATCTGTGTACCAGATACAGCCTGGGACCCGCCCATTTACAGTGTCCAGGACAGAGTACATTGAAGTCTCGTAATACATTTCTGGTGATTGAAAAATAAATTTCCAAAATGAAAGTCGCTGGCCTTTTGTCTTGAGACACTTTTGGTCTCTGTTTTGTGCATTTGGAGGCACTCTTGTAGGATTGGCGTGTGACCGTAAGTCTTGTCTTTCCTTCTCCTCTCACGTTCCAGATTACAGGACAGGCCCGTGCTTCACTCAGATCAACAACCAGATGTGCCAAGGGCAACTGACAGGCATCGTGTGCACCAAGACGCTGTGCTGTGCCACCATTGGACGGGCCTGGGGCCACCCCTGTGAGACGTGTCCCGCCCAGCCACAGCCCTGCCGGCGGGGCTTCATCCCCAACATCCGTACCGGAGCTTGCCAAGGTGAGCCATCTGCCAGCGTCACAGTCACCATGTGCCACCTCACCTCCTAGAGTTGGAGAATCATGCTCTGTGGGTGGCACCTTTAACACAATCCCTGTTTCACATGAAACAAGCCTGACCTGAGATGGTTTGTCTTTGAGCTCCCTAATAAATATGTTTCAGCTCTTGGCATTAATGGAGAAAACAGGAACAGATTTTTTAAAAATTGAAAAAAATTTAAAATACCAGTTTACAGTATTTGATACAATCAGAGAATGAACCATTCTTTGATTTGGTCCAGATGGCATGACTCTTCCCACCCCCAACCATACACATGCAAGTACCCAGGGAAAAGATACTTTCTTTCTTTTGTAATTTCACTCTAGTTGTGAAAACTTGGACCCAGGTAACAGGGAGAAGACAGCCACTGTAAATTGGCCCTATATGATTAATAGTGTCTTTGAAGACTGCAGTTATTTCGGACCTTTCAGCTGGGCTACTTACAATATTATTTGCAGGGAATCTCTTGGAACTCTCCAGCCACATGCTTGGCACTCGTGGATATACATCAGGGCTCGATTAGGGACCCAAGCAGTCTGCAATGGGGACCCCAATCCTTGTAGCCAGAAATTGGCACATATTTATTGGTTAATTATTTTAATTAAATCAGATGTTAGAGCTTGGAGACATTTTCTATAATAAGCTCTCAAGTGACAGTTGACTTCTTATCAGAGAGCAGGAGGATCACAAGAAAATGGAAATTACTTTGTTATTATTCACAAAAATAATGTGACTCATCTTCGAGACCTGGGGGGTTCTGTTTATTTGTTATAATTAGATTTGAAGTCTTTCAAACTGATGTTAGAAAGCAATGTCAGAAGTGAAGATCATTTCAAGCCTGTCCTTGTAAAAGGCATATTGTAAAAAGCAGCCCAATGTCATAAACCCCAAATGAGAACTGTAATTTGGGGGAGCTCATAGTAGCCTAGTCCATTGAATAATGAAGTGTGTGAGCGCTTGGTGGAGTTTGTTAAGTGCTTCCCTGGGAGTAGCTTCCAATGATTTTTGTTAATTTTGTAAAAGGTATTAGAGGTCGAGCATCTCTAAACCAGAAATCTGGAGTCCAGAATGCTCCAACCCAACACTCTTTGAGAATGGACACCCCATAAGTGGAAAATTCTATACCTGACCTCAAGTGACAGGTTGTACTTAAAATGCACAACATCGTATAAAATTACTTTCAGGCTCTGTATATGAGACGTATATGAAACATGGCATTAATTTTGTGTTTTCACCTGAGTCCCAGTATTTCCCAAATCTGAAGAAATCTGAACATTTTTGGTTTCAAGCATTTCAGCTAAGGGATGTTTAACTTTTTCAAATCAGAACTACAAGAATTCCCAGGGGTGATCATATAATTCAGCAGATTAAAAATTTATATTTTATTATTAATAAAGGCTATGTTAGCTGTGTACTTTTTTTAGTAAACTATCACACGTAAGACCTAATAATGCAGATTGTGTTAAATGCCATTTTTAATGCATTGTTTATTATGGATAGTAAAATTATATATTTTGCATGAATGCTAGTCTGATTATGCATCTAGTTTGAAGAACAAAACAAGTTCATCTGTAGAAACATATGCTGTAATGTATTTTATATAATATTTACTATTCTCTATAGATTTCCCATATTAATATATAGAATAGCATGTAATGTATATAATTTACTTACATTACTCTGTGTGTATGTGTGTGTATGTGTGAGTGTGTGTGTTACTAGGGACAGAAACCAGGGGCAATCTACCTCTGAGTTACACCCCCAACCCTATTTTTTATTTTGAAACTGGATCTCACTAAGTTCTTGAGGGCCTTGCTAAGTGACTGAGGTTGGCCTCAAGCCTGTAATCCTCTTGTCTCAGCCTCCCAAGTACTGGGCTTACAGGCGTGCACCACTACACCCAGCTAGATTACTATTAAAGATAAAATATTCTACTACATAGATTTCTAGATTAATACTGACTGAATTTACTAGAAAAATAGTTTTTCTGTAGCACCTTTTTCTTTTTCACCTTCTAATATACCTATTTATTTTGTTTGTTATTTATATTCTCCCCCAGTTAGAATGTAAGCTCCATGAGGGCAGAAATGTTTTCTGCGTTAATGCCTGAAAGGCATCTAGAACAGTGCCCAGCATGTAGCAGATGCTCAGTAAATAGTTTTTGAATTAATAAGTGGGATGAAGATTGAAATACTTCCAAACCCACTATTTCAAAGAAAGAAGCAGTGCAGGTTTAGAAAAGGCCTTACCCAAAGCCTCCCACATTATTGACTTCCTTCATCTGTATTTACACTTAAGATTTTTCACTTCTGATGTTTTGTCAGAAAGGCCTGGTTTTTCAGAACATGTTATTCAAAAGTGTATCTTCTGATCTGAAATTTTTTGAATGTTCTTCAGAATTTAGTAATGTCTGGAGGCTTACTGATTTGATTTTGTTTATGCAGCAAAGATAAGTGTTGGGCACACATACCTTAAAGTTTAATGGGTTAGCACAATAATGGGAGCAAAATGAAATTTGCCACATGGTTAAAATGTCTGGAAAAGCAAGGCAAAAAGTTCTGCTTTCTTTCAAAATTATGACATAGTCAGAAAGTTCTCAATTAAATATTACTCCTTAGCTCAGACTATTTTTAGGCTACATCTTGCTGTGATTTCACTTTTCCCTTTAAATTCCTAGACTGTTTCTCAAATGCTTATGCCAAATTAATTTGGCAGAGATGGGGCATGAAAAAATAGCATTCTAACACACTACACACATGTCATACTTTTTTGTAGTAGTAGTAGTAGTAGTAGTAGTAGTGATTTTTTTATGAGATGATAAAAGTTTTATAAAGTTAAAAATAAATTTTAGCTCCATGGACCATAACTGTAAGTAGCTTGATATTGGCTCTAAAACATGACTCATGTTAGCCAAGAGAGGACCTTCCTGAAGTTCTGAACATGATAATGTCCTGAGGCTGGCAGTGACTCAAGAGGGAAGGAGACATGATTTGTAGTAAACAGGATAACTGGGGGAAAATGAAGGGCTATAGGAAATTAAGATGCTACTTTAAAAATTTAAGCTATGGGGAAATCAGTAAACTTTCCATATTTTTAACTATTGCTTTGATGACATTCTGGATTTAAATGAGAAATGCACATCCTGGTGTGCTGTGAGGTCAGTCATTGTAGTTTCTGACTGCTCCAGAGGCCAGGTGGGTCCTAGCCCTTGTCCTTCATCCACATTTAGACTTGACTTTCTTCCATTTCATCCTATACCAAAGGATCAAAGTTGACTCATATATGCCTTAAAATTTAAGCTATCAAAAAAACAAGTGAATTAAAGATTTTTAAGTGACATTAAGGCTGGGTGTGGTGGCTCTAGACTGTAACCCCAGTACTTGGGAGACTGAAACAGGAGAATCGCAGGTTCAGAGCCAGCCTCAGCAATTTAGCAAGACTCAGCAACCTAGTAGGACCCTGTTTCAAAACAAAAGTTTTTTTTTTTGTTTGTTTGTTTTTTTAAGGGGCTGGGGGAATGGGCATGGTGGCAAGAGCTGGTAATCCCAGTACTTGGGAGGCTGAGACAGGAGGATCACAGGTTTGTTGCTAGCCTCAGCTACTTAGTGAGTCCCTCTGCAACTTAGTGAGACCCTGTTTCAAAAACAAAGAATAAAATAAACAGGACTGGGGATGTAGCTCGGAAGTAGAATGCCTCTGAGTTCAATCCCCAGGAGATTTGGGGGGGACTGGGGGTATAACTTGGAGGTAGAATGCCTCTGGGTTCAATCTCCAGGACCACATACACACAAAAAAGTGGCATTATTTTTTCCAGGAATATTTATAATTCCTAAATATGTCATAAACTTCCATTTGATTATGTATTATTTTCTTACAAATAGTTTCTTCTTTTGTTATCTTTAAAGTCTACTCTAATTAGAAGTGATTTTTCCTTACGATTACTACTTGGGTTTGTCTTTTATGTTTTCAAATGGACAGGTTGTGTTTAAAATCTTTAAAAATAAAAACAACCCATCTAGTTATTAATTAATGCCATTTGTTATTTAGGAATTGGGCTTTTAAACTACCCCCATATGTTTCAAAACTGAAAATGCAGTAGAGGAAATTTTCTTGTTACATTTCATGTCTTGCTTTATCATTGACAATAGTAACTGGCTGCTGCATTCCGGATAATGTTAAAGGAACAGAGATTCACGTATTCCACACAGTCAGCTTGAGTAAAGAAATAGCACTCCAAACCCATTCCTGCAAAACACATGCTGGTGTGTGTTCTTTTCATGTGGTAGTAGTATATAGACTTATGTAACTTAGTCTAATTGCACATGAAAAGAGGAGAGTTTAATCTCTGTTGAAACCAGGCAGCTGTGTCTAAAACCTCCTTGGTTTTAGAATCAGAGGAAGATGCCCTGAGTTGAAAGTTTTTTCCAGACCTTCTGCATAGCATAAAGTAAAAAGGAGATTTGGTTATTATCTCACACATTGGATTTGCATAAATTATCAAAGGTAGGTACAACACAAACATATTTATCTTGACTGCCTGTATGCACCAAGCTAACCAGCTCATTGTAAAGTCTAACTTTAAATAATCATGCTGAGTCATCCCAAGCCACGCCTCAATGATTCAAAAATGTAAGTTAAAGCATACTCGATTAAAGCCAGCAGAATAGCCCCCCTTGTTCTAACTAAGTAAGAACTACTGTGGAAATAAATAATAGAGAACAAACCAGCATTCTAAAATAAAACTGCCATACCCAGTTGAAATCAGTGATAAACACATTGGGACAGGGAGAGTTTTCTAAACTTTCACTTAAAGCATCATCATCCTAGAAGTCTGTCTCTGGAAGAGATTGGTTGACTTCAGCTCCTGGCAGTAACAGCAGAGTAGTTGAAGGAGAGCTTGGGATGGTGAAAGGGCAGGGCGGGAAGCCATTTCTAAATGTCCTCCTTCCAGCCCAAGACACTGCCTGGAGGTCAGAAGAGGGTAAAGGAAAAAGAGAAAGTACGGTCCACTAGTAAAGGTGGAAGGTGGTAGCCACATCACCAACTGAAAGTTGAAAAGTGATGCCCAAAGCAAGAAGAGAAAATGTAGGGGATGGAGTTTGGTGATACTGTTTCAGGCAGTATGCCCTATAGGAGTTTTCAAAACAGTTCATTTCTTCTTAGCTTTTCCCCACTCTGGGGCAGGAAATGGCTCCATTGAAAGATGAACATAGAAAAACTGGAAGAAATAAAAGAAGAAGAAAAAGAATATAAGGGAAAAGCAGGTGAAGAAGGGCTTTGGAGAATTACCACCCAAATAAAGGCAAAGTTCACATTCTTCCCTCTTATCCCAAAGAAATTGAACACAAACGGTCTCCCTTTTTAAAGATGCTTAAAGGAAAGTTACAACCAAACGAGATTAAAAAGTGAGCTGGTAGCACTCAGGCAAGACGTGGGAGAAAGGTTAAAAAACCACACTTAATGAAAGGTAAAGAATAGAACATGCATGTGCATATATACACCTGAAAAAAATCGGCGACACCAGAAACCATACAAATCAAAATATCGGAGAACAAAACTTAAGCAATGATTATAGAAAAGAGTGGGATAAAAGACAACTGAGGAACAGAACTGAAAAAATGTATATTTAATATTTAAAACTGGCAGAAAAACTTCCTAAAATAGGTAAAGGCTTCAGTCTACTAGCTGGAAGGCATGGAACATCACTTAAAAACAGAAGATAATTAGGTCAAAATAAAAATAAGTGTCTCATTGTAAGTGTTATTTCTAATTATAGATATAAAATGAAATTTCTATTGTAATTGGGAAAAATCAGTAAAATGGATATTCATTAGAAAATAGCTAAGATCTTTAATAAAAATATGATATGAAAAGCAAAAAAAAAAAAAACCACTAGAAGATATGAGACTATAATGCACCAATAAAAACATAGTAAAAAAAAAATAACCCCAATTAACAAGAATCCCATGGACATAAGACAGAATATGTATTTTTTGTTTATGTGTGTTTATTTTGTTTTACTTTACTTTTTGCAGCACTGGGGATTGAACCCAGGGACATTTTACATCTGAGCTATACCCCCAGCCTTATTTTGTTTTGAAACAGGGTCTTACTATGTTGCCGAGGGTCTTGCTAAGTTGCTGAGACTGGCTGCAAACCTGTGATCCTTCTGTCTCAGCCTCCCAAATACTGAGAGTACAGGCATGTACCATGACTCCGGGCTTGTATGTGTATTTTTTTTTTCTTTCTTTTTTTTTTTTGCGGTACTGGGGATTGTACCTAGGGGCATTCTACCTCTGTGCTACATCCCCAGTCCTATTTTTCATTCTTTATTTTGAAACAGGGTCTCACTAAGTTGCAGGGGGGCCTCACTAAGTAGCTGAGGCTGGCCATGAACCCAGATCCTCCTGTCTCAGCCTCCCAAGTACTAGGCTTACAAGCGTGCGCCACCACACCCGGCTGTATGTGTATTTTTAAATAAGAAAGTGTCCCAACTGGTTTTAGACTTCTTCAAAATAACTCATGGAGAGGAGAACAGGAAACATTGTGGCAGTGAGGTAACAGCATATACCTGATTTGATTTATAGTTCAATAAGATTGCTTTCGTTGATCTGTAGAGAACTAGGACAAAAGCAGAGTAAGGAAGGTAATTGACCAGTTGCGAGGCTCCTGCAGTGGTGGGGATGTACCACCACGGCAGTGCTGGGTGCCAGGTGGGATACTTGAGCCAGGCGTGGGAATGACGTACTTGTTGCTGATGGGTGATGTAAGACAAGGGGCAGGGGATGCCAGTTTTGTTGCCTGGGTTTCTGACTTAACAGCTGGAAAATAGTGGCAGCATTTGTTGGAATAAGGATCATTGAAACAAAAACATGCTCTGTTCTTTTTATTACCAGTTCAGAGTCCAACAGGTGGTAAGTTACTAGTATTTGCTTTTTTGTGATGGTCACTGGTTGAACATTTGAATTTTGTGGCACACATAAAAGGGTGAGTATTCTGGCTGAATCAAGTCATATTGAGTCGTTGCTAAGAAACCATTATTTCTCAGAATCCAAATGGAGATAGATACATTTTTCAGTTGCTGTACTTTCTAACACTTGGTTTATGGAAATAAAAGTATTGTGAATGAATTATCTATAGAGTATAAAAATAAGGACTTCCATTTAAAAATGCCTCTGATTTGATGACAGGAAAATCTTGAAGAACCCTCACACTAACAAATACAGTAATTATTCCTATGGTCTTTGGTTCCCACACATACAAATTAAACAAACCATTTTTATATGCCTATGCCACTGCACACATTTTTTTCCATATTTGGATATGAACTAAAAATAATATGCCATCTAATGCTAATTTATATAATGAGTTCAATCTTTTAGGGCAATTTTACATGGAGAAGTCAGAGAATAAATGAATTCATAAAGTAGAACTATTAATGCATTGTTACATTATTTATAACCTTAATAGACATGGACTGAAGTGATTACAGAAGGTTTAAGTTTCAAGAAATTTAATTTTATTCTATAAAATCCTTACATGTGATTAGAAATACTTCAACATTTAAAGAAGTAAAGAGTTTGTGCCTGCACTAACGCTATGAAAAGAAATACTTCAGCACAACCTGAGCGGTGGAAATTAATCATTAATGGTTGCTTATGCTAGGACTTTAAAGATGTAGAAACTTGCAAAGTGTAAACGTCTAAGCTTCCTTTTTTGTTTTCGTTTTTATAGAGCACTGGTTCACTATTTCTATATGATTTCTTTAAAATGCCCTTTTTTATTTTAACTATTAACTTGACTACCTAAAAGACACTAATTCTGTATAACTGCATAGTCCAGGAGACTTCAGAAATAAAAGTTTTATTTTTTTTTTTTCCTTCTAGGAATAAACCCTGTAAGGTCAAATTAATTTTTCCTTTGAAAAATTACTGTTTACTAAGTATGTAAGTCTACAATTTTATGAGTAGTATTAAGGTATTTACAAGTTTTGCCTCATTTTTCAGGTTATATCATGATATTCTTTCACTGATTTATCTGCCAGGAAGTTTCTAGGGTCATTTTTTGCCACACTGTAATGAGAATGGGAATGTAGTACATTTTAAAATAAAGAGGTTTAAAATGTTCTGAATTAAACTGTTCAATATATAAACTTCCTGACATATATTTCACTCCAGTTCGTTTTTGTTTGGATCAGATATCCTTTAATAAGACTCAAATTTATTTTAACTTTAACACAAAGGTAGTTTGGACTTTTGTAATTAATTTTATAGACAGAGTTAAAATTAGGAAGAAATAACAAGGATGCTAAGCTTTCCTATAGACAAATTCTTTAATTGACATACTAAAATATGTCAAACTTGTGGGCTTACCAAAAATAACAGGGTAAATCTATCAATAATGACAGAGATGAATCCACACCATACTTTTTTTTTTTTTTTGCGGTACTGGGGATTGAACTCAGGGGCATTCTACCTCCGAGCTATACCCCCAGCCCTAATTTTTATTCTTTATTTTGAAACCAAGTCTCACTAAGTTGTGGAGTGCCTCACTAGGTAGCTGAGGCTGGCCGCGAACCCGGATCCTCTGGTCTCAGCCTCCCGAATGCTGGGATTACAAGCCTGCGCCACCACGCCCGGCCCACACCATACTTTTTAAAGGAAAAAAAGCAAGATGCAGGACAACACATATAGTAGGATATCATTCTTGTTAAATAAGCCGACTACCACTCTTAGTGAGTTATGTGAATAAAAGTCAAAAAAGAGCAGACTGCTACTAATCAATGGTTATTTCTTTAATTTTCTATTTTCATATTAAGATAGATTATCTTATAATTAAATATTTAATATTAGTAAATCTATAATATTAGCATGTTGGTTTGAATAGAGTAAATCAAATTTGCATAACCTTGCATATTATTTTTATTTTAATGGGCAATGTTTATCATCAAAGTCTATTGAATTATATTACTTTTTGCAAAGAAAGAATGTAAATTTGCAAGGATATAAAATGAAAGATTCAAAAACTAAAGCAAAGGACTTTTGCAAATCTTCTATAGTATGTTAGCTATAGTTTGTTCATTTGTTTATTTGTTTTTGCCGTCCCTTTATCAGATTAAAGAAGTTTTCTTATAGTATTAGTTTACTGAGATTTTAAAAAATGAGTGAGAGTTGAATTCTGTTACTTACAGCAAAAGAATGTCATGATATAAGCTGAAATATGAGTCCAAACTTAAAAATTCCTTAATACTACACATAAAATCTTAGACTACATACTTTCCTACATCTTTGGGATGATTTTTAAATCTGTTAATATGATAAACTATATGAATGTTCAAATGTTAAAATATCCTTAAATTCCTGGCATAAACCTCTCTTGATATATTGCTACAGTTTATTTACTTAAATTTTATGAGACTTTTTGAGTGCTTCTCTCAGAGATGTTGTTTTAGTGGTTTTTATGTAATGTCTTTGTCTGGCTTTGGTGTCAGGGAGATGTGAACCCAATAAAGTGTATAGGACAATGCCCCCTCTTTGTTTTTCTGTAAGAAACTATATAACTGGTGTTTTTTTTCCTTAAATAGTTTTAAATAATTCATCAGTAAAGCCACCTAGATATGAAATTTTCTTTGTGTGAAGCTTTTAATGTATGAGTTAAATTAGTTTGAGAGATGTACTTCCATTGAGAATATCTGCTCTTGAGTGAGCCTTGATATTTGTACCTTTTAAGGAATTTGTACATTTTGTTTTAATTATTGGTTTTAATGCCATAAAGCTGTTCATCCTATTTCTTTTGATCTTTTTAATCTCTGTAGGATCTGTAGTGATGTGTTCATTGTCCTTCTTTATATTGTTAATTCATTTCTTTTTTTTTTTCTTGATGGATCTTGCTAAGAGATCAATTTTACTTATATTTCCAGAGAGCCAGATTTCACAGTCATTGTCTCTTTTGTATTTTATAGTTGTTATTTTATTGCTTCTATTACTTTAGGTTTAATACGTACATCTTTTTAAATTTATTAATATGAAAAATTGATCATTAATTTTAGAACTTCCCTTTTTGTAATATAAGCATTTAATACTATGTATTTACTTTTAGGCATCTCTTTAGCTATGTATCACAAATCTGATGATGTATTTTTGTTTTTATTTAGTTAAAATATTTTCTAATTTTTAATCTGATTTCTTATTTCAAAGCATATTATTTAGAATCCAGATATTTGAGGATATTCCAGATGTCTTCCATTATTAATTTCTAGTTTAGCTTTGGTGTTTTTAGAGAGCATACTTTGGATTATTTAGTCCTCTTTTATTTGTCATGAGTCTTTTTATATGGTCTCAGAGTATGGTCTGTCTGATAGAATGGAGAGGAATATATGTTCTGCTGGAGTGTGTCGAGTGTTCTATAAATGTCAGTTAGAAAATGTGTGTTGAAAGTGTAGCCCAAGTTAAATATCTTTGCTGATTTCCAGTCTACTTGGGTTTTTCATTTTGAAAGGGGAGTGGAATTTTCCACTATCGTTACAGATTTGTCTACTTTTCTTTTAAGTTCTATCTTCTAAAGTTCTATTTGCTCCTGTTGTTTAAAGTTTTTTAATCAATGTATAATTTGGCATTATTACATCTTCTTAGTGAATTGAGCCCATGGTCATTATGTTTATCCATGATAATATTTCTTGTCCTCATGATTGCCTTATATGATAATAAGATAATCATTTCATCTTACTTCTAATTAGTGAATACTTAAGATGTCTTTTTCATACTTTTACTTTTTAATATGTCAAAGAATGTTCCTTGTAAACAATATAAATTGTATCAATGTTTTAAAATAAAATCTGATAATCTCAGCCTTTTGATTAGATTATTTATGCCATTTACATTTAAAGTAATTATCAATAGTATTGAGTTCAAATCAGTATTTTACCATTTCTTCTGTTTCCTGCCTCTTTTTTGTTATTTTTCACTTTGCATTTATTAGATATATCAATTATGTTTGCTTTGAATTTCATCTCCTCAATTTGATTATTACTTATATATCTATTTAGTTTTCAATTTTTATCTATCCATAAAGAAATACAATGGAGAACCCAGAATGGTGGATTTGACTGGAATCCCAGGAAGATTACTGGCAAGTGCTGAGGCAGGAAGATCACGAGTTCAAGGCCAGCCTGGGCATCATAGTGATATCCTGTCTTTAAAAATGAAAACAAAACAAAAAAAAAAGAAAGGAAGAAAGATAAAAAAGAAACATAGTGGAGACATTCATTGTATCATACACTCAGATTTTGAGAAGTTAGAGATGAACTAGGTACCAAAAGAATGAGCACATTAGGAAGTATTCAATAGCAAATTGAAGCAACAGATTGTCCACGTAACAGTACAGATGAATCTTATTAACAAAATTTCAAAAGAAAAAAATAGGAAACATAAGACCTATAACAGTACCATTTATATAAATCTATGCCTACAAAAGGGTCTTACTCCCATCACCTCATTCTCTTGAATTCTCTTGAGTACTGAGTCTCCTTTATACCTTGAAGAAACGCAGAGCGATATTCTGAAAATCATTGGTATCTGTGCTCAAGATGGTTTCTTCTTGCAGACGTTGATGAATGCCAGGCGATTCCAGGATTATGCCAGGGAGGAAACTGTATCAATACAGTGGGCTCTTTCGAATGCAGGTGCCCTGCTGGTCACAAGCAGAGTGAAACTACTCAGAAATGTGAAGGTGAGTGTCTCTATGCTGTTCACTTTCAATCCAAGCAAAACATGATTCCATTTGGAATTTTGAAGACTATTGAGCTTAGTCATAATTCTTAATTTTAATATGCAAACGTAGGTATAACGCACAATGTTTTAGTATTAGCTTGTGTATCATAGACTTAAATGTTTAACTTTGGAAAAAGCCAATGAATATTTTTGCATCCGGTTTGTTATCTTGTTTCCTGTGTTGTAACGAGAATGGGAATAATTCAGCCATTTCTATTTTTCCTTAATAAAGTAGATTTCCATTTCACGTATGAGGTTATATCAAAAATTAAAATTGGGATAGAGAGAAGTTTAAATGAATGTTTTAATGTCTACATTGATACTGTTGCTTGGCTGGCCATCAGGTTGAAAAATAATCATCGTTGATTCAGAAAGGATTTGAAAATTACTACCCTAATATCTTATGAAAAAATAGCTTGCTCAAATAGATATGAATTAGTAATATTGTGAAATACAAAGCATGCATTATGATTGAAATGTAAGTTCCATCAACATTCCTCAGCAAAATAAATTCATTTGTTACATTTATCTGTGATAAAACTCCTTATGATTATTATAAAATTCAAGAAATTTCTAAATGCATGTACTTTCAATGATTGTGGAAATTTAGAACAGTTTTGATGCTTCTAGCCACATTGAAGTATAAGGTTTATCTTTACAGTTATTATGTGACCTAAATCAATTTCTTTCACCTAGGGTAGTTTTCTAAAGACAAACTAAAGCATATCTGTTCTCATTTTCTTGTGACATAAGCACTCTCATCAATTCAAATTAGCTCCTTTTTCCCCTTTCTAAAATGCAGTATTTGGGGTTATGTTTGTTGCTTGGTAATAAAATTCTGTCCATCTCTGTAGAAAAGCAAATGAGAAAATGCAAAATTTAGGGTTTTACTGTACAAAGTAAACAGGAACATGAAGTATATTATTAGAAAGAAGGTAGTATGTGGTATGTACACATGCTATTGCTTGAACACTAAGAACAATAATCCCAGAAACCCATTGGGCATGTAGCATCCTATATTTTCCATTTGCTCCAATTCATTTATAGTCAGCTTCAAATTGATCTTTATAGCAATATGTATTTTTATATTATCACAAACTAATTTTGTATTCCCATAAAAATGTAGTTGATTCTTTTAAGAATCAAAACAATTCTCTCTGAAACTCTTTGTAAGAATGTTCAAGTAGTTTATGCTGCCTAAGTACAATGATGATCATCAGAGTCTGTTGACAAGGAAAAGGTTAAGAAAAATACTTAAAAGATGGGGGAGATTATGCACACTACCTGCATTAGCACAAGAATTGGACCAGAAGTTCAGAGTTCTAACAGAAGGTGTGCCGCTTTTTTCTTGCTGCTTTATTCCCCCCTCCTGGCTTTTGAGAGGTTGATTCCATTGCTCAACCTTTGTTACTCCCCTTTACTTTTTATTTCTGAATAATCTGGAAAATAGACCCAAGGGTGGTTGTACTTAGGAACAAAAGTACCATTTGATCACAGGAGAAGGCACACCATTGAATGACTGTAGTGGGTATGAGGTTTCCATTCCACACCTAACAATGGATTTCTTCTTAGTCAAAAATGAACTAAGCCTCCTTTGCATCACATTTCATCAAAGCAACATAGAGAGCCAAGCCAGAGTTTGGAGAAAGACAGTGCAACTCTTTATTCGCCACTTGTCTATGTTATTTAGGAATGGGAGCTATTGATGTAATATAGGCACCACCCAGATCCCTGAATCCAGCCATGTCCTCCCTAACTTCCTGCCCGGGCAGACAAATCCATTTAACCACTGCCCAGAAAGAATTATGGGACTTCATATTTGGAATTTGTGGGGAATAGCAGAAATAGAACAAGTGGTGATTAGAATTCGAAATGTAAAAGTTTTATGAAGGCCTGCATGTAAGTCAGATTTATTCAGATATGTCTTAAAAGTGACTGCTATCAGTTTTCTTTGGAGACTGTTGTTCTTTTATGTATTAGAGTAAGTGGTATTTACTTATGAAATTATTTAATATAATTGGTAGTATATTGTAGCTGGAAGGGCTGTGAATTTGCTAAATGTTTTGAACTGAATATAAACTCTACTCCTATTGGAAGATTTGTTTTAAAATGATGCCCTTCCTGTTTTTACTATAGTGCATTCATATATTGTTCATACAGCAATGAAATTCTCTAAGGAAAATGTTTTTAGTCTTTAAATTACTACATCTACTCAGCACTAAGAAAGGTAACTGGCATTTGGGGTCTGAGTGATTGGTAAAATGGTGATATTCTCAACAAAAAGCCGCAAAGTAAGCGTATTAATTTTTTAACAGTCCTGTTACCGATAATATGTAGGTGCTTATTTGTTGACCATTTCACTCCATCTTTGAATAAGATCCTTGAGGAAAGAGATTATGTCTTGTTTAGTGCTGCATCTAGAGCTTAGAACAGTTTCTGGTATATAGGAGGCTCTTAACAAATAGATGTTGATTAATGGGGAATAGGGTGTATAAGAAGTTAATTTATTTGTCTCGAGTTCAATGTCCAAAAGAAGGCAAAATGTGGGCCCAGGACTAAATTTGGAAAGACGATAATGGTCTTCATCAAGGGAATTTTTCCTTCATCTAATAATCCCTTCCTTCCTTCCTTCCTTCCTTCCTTCCTTCCTTCCTTCCTTCCTTCCTTCCTTCCTTCCTTCTTTCCTTCCTTCCTTCCCTACTTCCTAACTTCCTTCCTGCTTTTCCCTCCTCCTCCCCTCCTCCTTCTTTTTGTGGTACTGAGGATTGAACCCATGGGCATTCTACCTCTGAGATACACCCCCAGCCCTTTTTATTTTTTACTTTGAAACAGGGTTTTATTTTTTACTTTGAAACTAAATTGCTGATGGTCTTGCAAGTTGCTGAGGTTGGCCTTGAACCTGTGATCCTCCTGTCTCAGCCTCTTCAGTACTGGGATTACAGGCATGCACCACCAAGCCTGGCTTCATTTTCTTAATAATTAGATTTTGCTCTGCCTGCCATTGAGAGACCAAGAACATAAATATTAAATGCAACATGTTGTTTTTAGATCTTCTGTATCATTGTCCCTTTAT
>PVLC010037039.1:0-15391 GCA_004027655.1 Graphiurus murinus | reverse complement strand
TTTTTTGCGGTACTGGGGATTGAACTCAGGGGCATTCTACCTTCAAGCTATACCACCTTCATGCACTACCACACCCGGCTCATTTTTAATATTCTAAAGTCTAAAAATGTTTTCACTAAATTTAGAACAATATAACCACAATCTCTTATGGAGATGCTGGGATTACAAGTGTGCGCCACCACGCCCGGCTAGTAGTGCTTTTGTGTGTGTGTGTGTGGTACTAGGGATTGAACCTCTGAGCTACACCTCCATCCCTATTTTATTGTGTATTTTGGAACAGGGTCTCACCAAGTTGTTGAGAACCTTGATAAGTTGCTGAGACTGTCCTTGAGACAAACCCTCAGCTCTATTTTATTTTTTATTCTGAATCAGGGTCTCACTTAGTTGAGGAGGGTCTTGCTAAATTGTTGAGATTGCCCCTAACCAAACTCCTCTTGTCTGAGCCTCCCAAGTACTAGGATTACAGGCATACGCCATCACACCTGGCTCTGGCTGTTAGTGCTTTTTTTTTTTTTTTTTTTTTTGGTGGTACTGTGGGTGGAACCCAGGGACCTTCTACCTGCAGGCCAAACCATCAGCCCTATTTTATTTTTTATTTGGAAACAGGGTCTAGCTAAGTTTCTGAGAGCCTGAGTTGCTGAGGCTGACTTAATTCCTGCGGTCCTCCTGTCTCAGCCTCCCAAGTACAGGGATTATAGGCCTGTGCCTCCAGGCTCAGCTATCAGTGCTCCTTTTTAAAAGGTTAATTTAAGCCGCACGTGGTGGTGCACGCTTGTAATCCCAGCATTCAGGAGGCTGAGACCGGAGGATCTGGGTTCGCGGCCAGCATCAGCTACCTAGTGAGGCACTCCGCAACTTAGTGAGACTCGGTTTCAAAATAAAGAATAAAAAATAGGGCTAGGGGTATAGCTCGGAGATAGAACGCCCCTGAGTTCAATCCCCAGTACCGCAAAATAAATAAATAAATAAATAAATAAATAAATAAATAAATAAATAAAAGTTTAATTTAAGCCGGGGTGGTGGGCATACTTGAAATCCTAGTACTTGGAAAGCTGAGACAGGAGGATTTCAGGGTTGGTTAGGGACAGCCTCAACAACTTAGCAAGACCCTCCTTAACTGAGACCCTGATTCAAAGTAAAAAATAACATAGGGCTGAGGGTGTAGCTGAGAGGCAGAATGCCCCAGTACCACCAGCAAAAAAAAAAAAAAAAAAGGTTAAATTAAAAAACAACAAGAACAAATTGAGCCAGGCTCGGTGGCACACACCTATAATCCTAACACTTCGAAGCTGAGACAGCATGATAGTAGGTTCAAGGCCAGCCTCAGCAACTTCATCAGACCCCCATTTATTTTTTTATTTTTTTGCGGTACTGGGGATTGAAATCAGAGGCATTCTACCTCCGAGCTATACCCCCAGCCCTATTTTTTATTCTTTATTTTGAAACCGAGTCTCACTAAGTTGCGGAGTGCCTCACTAGGTAGCTGAGGCTGGCCGCAAACCCAGATGCTCCGGTCTCAGCCTCCCGAATGCTGGGATTACAAGCGTGCGCCACCACACCTGGCTCAGACCCCCATTTAAAAACAAAAAATAAAGGGCTAAGGGTGTAGCTTTAGGTAGAGTGCTCCTGGTTTCAATCCCCAGTATGAAATAATAAATAAATAAATATGTATCTCAAGACAAGGGCTCCATAAATTTCTCATACTGGCCTTAGCCTGTAATCCTGCCTCAGCTTTCCAAGTACTGGGATTATAGGCATGCTCCATTGCATTGGGCTGGATCTAGAGATTTTTTATTTATTTACGTATTTATTTTTTGTGGTACTGGGGATTGAACTCAGGGGCATTCTACCTCCGAGCTATACCCCCAGGCTTATTTTTTATTCTTTATTTTGAAACCGAGTCTCAGTAAGTTGCGGAGTGCCTCACTAGGTAGCTGAGGCTGGCCGCGAACCCGGATCCTCCGGTCTCAGCCTCCCGAATGCTGGGATTACAAGTGTGCATCACTACGTCCGGCACTCTATTTTGAAACAGGGTCTTACTAAATTGTGGAGTGCCTCACTAGGTAGCTGAGTCTGGCCGCGAACCTGGATCCTCCGGTCTCAGCCTCCCAAATGCTGGGATTACAAGCGTGGGCCACCACACCCGATTCCCTATTTTTTATTCTTTATTTTGAAATAGGGTCTCACTAAGTTTCAGAGTGCCTCACTAGGCAGCTGAGGCTGGCTGGGAACGTGGATTCTCCCGTCTCAGCCCCCCAAATGCTGGGATTACAAGCGTGCGCCACCACGCCTGGCTATTATTATTTATTTTTATTTTTTGTGGTACTGGGAAGTGAACCCAGGGACATTCTACCTCTGGGTTACACCTCTAGCCCTTTTTTTTTTCCCCCCCCAGTACTGGAGAGTTGTCAGGGGCATTCTACGTCTGAGCTCCTATTTTATTTTTTATTTTGAAACAGCGTCTCACTATGTAGCAGAGAGCCTCACTAGGTTGTTGAAGTTGGCCTCGAACCTGTGATCCTCCTGTCTTAGCCTCCCAAGTAGTGGAATTACAAGCATGCGCCGTACACTTGGCTTTGGATCTAGAATTTAAAATCTTTTTTTTTTTTTTTTTTGTGGTTCTGGAGATTGAACCCAGGGCTTGTACTTGCTAGGTAAGCACTACCATTGAGCTATATCTCCCAGCCCTATTTAATTTTTGGTGTGCTTGGGTATTCAATCTAGTGCCTTATACATGCTAAGCAGGCACTCTGTCTCAGAGCTACATTTCAACCCAGCCCCTAAATGTTTAAGAAGTAATCTGTTCTTTTTCAGCCCCCTCTGCCTTTTTTTTTTTTTTTTTTTTTGGTACTGGGTATTGAACCCAGGGGTATTTTACCTCTGAGCTATACCCTTCCCCCAGCCACCACCACTATCATCATCATCATTATTATTTTCAATCAGGGTCATGTGAAATTGCTGAGGGTCTTACTAAATTGCTGAGACAGGCCTTGAGTCTGTGAGCCTCCTGTCTCAGCCTCCTAAATTGTGTGATTACAGGTGTGGGCTGTGGTGCCTGTCTTCTGTAGAGCTTCTATAAGATATAGCTGCTGCAGCCTTTGCCTCTGTTCTTCTGGAGGCCTGGGATCTCACCCTATCTCCTATTTGGAGCTGACTCAAATGTTACATCCACAAAATACCCCAAAGCAGTAATCAGAGAAAGGAGTAGCTTCTTCCTCTGTGATTTCTTTCCCTTCCTCCCTCTCTTTCCCCCATGCCTGCCTCTCTGCCTGCCTGCTGCTCTCTCATGCACTGTGGATTCAACTCAGGGACATTCTACCTCTGAGCTGCACCCTCAACTCATTTTATATTTTTTGGGGGGGTACTGGGTTTGGAACTCAGGGGCATTCTATGTTCAGGCTACATGGTGGCTGAGAACCTTGCTAAGTTGCCAAGGCTGTCTTTGAACCTGTGATCTGCCTGTCTCAGCTTCCCCATTTTACTTTTTATTTTGAAATAGGGTCTTGCTAGCTGGGCATGGTATTGCACACCTCTAATCCCAGTACTTGGGAGACTGAGACAGGAGGATCACAGGTTCAAGGACAGCCTCAGCAAGTAGTGAGTCTCTCATCAATCTAAGAACCTGCTTCAAAATAAAAATAAAATTGGGCTGAGGGTGTAGCCCAGATGTAGAATGCCCCAGGTTCAATCCACAGTAGCACACACACAAAAACAAAACAAAAGAAAAACAAAAAGTCGGGCATGGTGGCGCACACTTGTAATCCCAGTACTTGGGAGGCTGAGACAGGAGGATCTGGGTTTTTGGCCAGCCTCAGCTACTTAGTGAGGCCCTCCAAAACTTAGTGAGACCTGTTTCAAAATAAAGAATAAAAATTAGGGCTGGGGGTGTAGCCCAGAGATAGAATGCTCCTGGGTTCCATCGCCAGTACCGCAAGAAAAAAAAAAAAAAAAAAAAAGGACTGGGGGTGTAGCTCAGAGGTAGAATTCCCTTGGGTTCAATCCTCTGTTCCTCAAAAACAAAACAAACCAAAAACAAGAACAGGGTCTTGCTAAATAGCTTAGGTTGGCGCTGAAGTTGCAATCCTTCTGTCCCAGCCTCCTAAATGATGTGATTACAGGTGTGTGTCACCGTGCCTGGCTGCTCAGTCTTCTTATGAATGCATTTTCTGCATTCAAGTTGTTCTGTTTTCTGTGCTACCAGCCTGTCAGCTTCTGGAGAATACCTGTAGGCCTGTAAAACTTTTGAGATGAGTGGCCTCAGACAATGTTTGTTGACTAGTGTTTGTCACATTAAGGCAGCTTATATTTTGTGCACCAGAAACTTCAAAGAAATTTTCTCATAAAAAAAGAATACACTACTTTGAACATTCAGTAGGTGATGCTGCTATTATTTTTCATTCAGTTTCACACTACTGTGAAGCCTTTAGCCAATATCTGCTACAAAAGGAGACATAAAGCCGGGTGTGGTGGCTCACGCATGTAATTCCAATACTTAGGAGGCCGAGACAGGAGGATTGCAGGTTCAAAAACAGCCTCAGGCGCACGCTTGTAATCCCAGCATTCGGTAGGCTGAGACCGGAGGATCCGGGTTCGCGGCCAACCTCAGCTACCTAGTGAGGCACTCCGCAACTTAGTGAGACTCAGTTTCAAAATAAAGAATAAAAAAATAGGGCTGGGGGTATAGCTCGGAGGTAGAATGCCCCTGAGTTCAATCCCCAGTACTGCAAAAAAAAAAAAAAAAAAAAAAAACAGCCTCAGCAACTTAATGAGACTATCAGCAACCTAGTGAGACCCTGTTTCCAAATAAAAAAAGCTGAGCGTGGTGGTATGCATCTGTAATCCCATACTTCAGAAGCTGAGACAGGAGGATCGCAGGTTTGAAGCCAGCCTCAGCAACCTGTCAGCAACTTTCTGAGACCCTGTTTCCAAATAAAAAATAGTGTTGGATATGTAGCTTAGAAGTAGAATGCCCCTGTGTTCAATCTCTGACACCACAGAAACGTAAAATAAAATAGTGCTGGAGATGTAGCTCAGAGGTAGGAAACCTCCAGGTTCATTCCCCAGCACCACAAACACAAAACGAAACTAAAAAACAGGATCTCAATAAGTTGCTGAGGATCTTGCCAAGTTGTTGAGGCTGGCCTTGAACCTGTGATCCTCCTGTCTCAGCCTCCCAAGGACTGAGATTACAGGCGTGTGCCACCACCCCTGGCTGAAAGTGATTTTAATGTCTTGTACTAATAACGTACTCTTTGGGCAAAGGTAAAGCTGAGAAAAACATGGCTCTAGCCCTAGTCTCTTAATTAGTTTCTTCAGCTTCAGAATGGCATGTGCAGGTGGTTGCATCATATTTCATAATCACAGCTGAACTATTTGCTCTCTAGTCCACCAGGCGGCATTGAGGCAGCAAGGCCTAAAATCCACACCGCTAACCCCAATTCAGGACCCCAGGCAGGTCTAGATTCACAGTCATTTGTCTCTTTATCCACCTATACACCTGACTGTCTCTTCCTATCATAGAAATTAAAACCTGTTACAGCCCTCTTCCCCCACTTTCTCAGCTGGAGAAATTGGCACTGCCAACTTCTGGAGCAGCCTACTTGTCACCAGTGTAGCACCTCAGTCCACAGGGTATGTCATTAATGCCAGGGCTGATGCTTCCCTCTTTAAAACAGGACATTTGCCACGTTGGTGGCTCACAGGGTTTGCCAGCTCACACTCTGGAATCCTTACATTCACCTCAATCTCAGGTCTCCCACCTGGCCACACTTTGCTCTGTTTGTAGTTAATTAAGTTGGCATTCATCAAGACCCAGACGTGGAGCCTTCGGGTAATATTTTGCTTGTATTGTTTCAATATACATCATTTGATTAATCACTGCAGCATAAAGTCCTTCTTAAAACATACACCATACACCTGCTGTAGTGGAGTGAAAATCTAGATATTTGCGCTAATTTATCCTTCCACATGGGATCAGGAAACTCTGAATTCCTATACCTGTTTGGGAATAAGAATGTTTTTGTTTGGTGTTTGAGTTGCAACATTTGAGTTTCTTTGTAGCAAAGCAAGTTGCTCACAAAACTGGGTTAGGGGAGGCATTTAAGGGCCACTAATTTGTATTTTGTATCATTTTTAGGTGTTGGAATGCTTTTCTTTTGGCCCTTGGGATTTGTGCCAGATGTTGCATTAAGCAGTTGGAAAATTTAGAAGTATGTGTGTAGGGTGGAATCAATGGAAAAAGTTGCCAGTTGTGTGTGGAATTCCACACAGAATTTAAAAAGGTTAAACCAGATGTGGTGGCGCAGGCTTGTAATCCCAGCGTTTGGGAGGCTGAGACCAGAGGATCTGGGTTCGAGGCCAGCCTCAGCTACCTAGTGAGGCACTCCGTAATTTAGTGAGACCCTGTTTCAAAATAAAGAAAAAATAGGGCTGGGGGTGTAGCTCGGAGGTAGAATGCCCCTGACTTCAATCCCCAGTAGTGAAAAAAAAAAAAAGGTTATTTTGGAATTTCTTGTTTAGGAGGAGCTATAAAGCAAAAAAGTGATTTTGTAAAAGGTGTTCTACATAAAATGTTCTTCACGTTTGGGATGGAGACCCAGTCATGGGTGGGAATTACATTCTCTTTCTCTCTCTTTTTTTTTTTTTTTGCGGGACCAGGGATTGAACCCAGGGGGCATTCTCCCTCTGAGCTCTACCTCCAGTCCTATTTTTTTTTTTTCCGTACTGGGGATTGAACCCAGGGGCATTCTACCTCCAAGCTATACCCCCAGTCCTATTTTTTTATTTTTGAAACAGGGTCTCACTAAGTTGTGGAGAGCCTCACTAAGTAGTTGAGGCTGGCCGGGAACCCGGATCCTCCGGTCTCAGCCTCCCAAGTACTGGGATTAACAAGCATGCACCACCATGCTCAGCACATCTCTTTTTTTCCCTAATGAACTACAGTGCAATAAGTGATAAAATTTCAGTACTGTATCTATCTATATATTGGGATGTGTTCTAAAAAACATAGTCATTCATCAGGTATCTAGGTGTTTTGTCACGAATGAAAAAATATTTTCCTTTGGTATTAGGGGTTGAATCTAGGAGAATTATACCTTTGCATTACCCCTCCAGTCCTTTATTTTTTTATTTTATTTTATTTTATTTTTTTTTGCGGTACTGGGGATTGAACTCAGGGGCATTCTACCTCCGAGCTACACCCCCAGCCCTATTTTTTATTCTTTATTTTGAAACCGAGTCTCACTAAGTTGCGGAGTGCCTCACTAGGTAGGTGAGGCTGGCCGCGAACCCGGATCCTCCGGTCTCAGCCTCCCGATCCAGTCCTTTATTTTGAAAATAGGGTCTCACTAAGTTGCTGAGGGTCTCCCTAAATTGCTGAGGCTGACCTCGAACCTGCGATCTTTCTGTATCAGCCTCCCAAGTGTTGGGATTACAGGAGTTATCATCATTACATCCCCCGCCCTTTGTGATGCTAGGGATGAAACCCAGGGCATTTCACTTGCTAGGCAAGCTCTCTACCATTAAGCCACATCCCCAGGCTGAACAAGATTGGAAAAACTCAAAAAGAGCCTGTTTTGGTGATTCTTCCATATTGGGAGCCTTCTTGTGATACAAGATTTAATATGAACTTATTTTCCCCGATGAAACCGAATTTTCGCAATATATAGTTCGACACCTCCAAAGCCATTCTTTTCCAAGTCAGACTGTTTATTCTGTATCTCTGGAGAGGGAAAGGCGCAGACTTGTGTCTTGGGAGTACTGTCTCCCAGAGGCACAGGGCAGACTGGGAGGTAACTCGAGAAGGAGGGCAGGCTTCGCCAAGTGTTTCGAGGTGGGTGGGTCCTTTTTTTGTGGAGCTCTGCTCGCCGTGCTGGGAAAGTTATGGTCCAGTCTGTCTCTACCCTAGCCTCAGGACGCCGCGACCCCCTAGATGGGAACTTCGCGTACAGCCCTGTGAGGGTGCTGCCCACCCGGGTTCGGAGTCGGCTGGCGTCGCTAGGGGTGTCCCAGGTCTTCGAGTGCGGTGTCAGCCCTGGCGCTGCCCGCTCGCTCAGCGCGGTAAGCTGGCGGCGACCCCCGCTTGTAGAGGTTCGGTTAGAGGGACCTGCGGGAGCCCGCGTGGGAACCCACGGCGCCAAGAGGGGCGGCGCTTCCGGGGCGGGGTCGTTATTGGCCCGCCCCTCCGCTGGGCCCGCCCCTTGGCCGAGCCCCGCCCAGCCGGGCGCGGGCGGGCGGCGTCGCCTTTAAGAGCTCCCCGGTGTTTTGGGGGCCGCGGGCCGGGCGCGCTGACCTGGTGCGCATGTCCCGGGCGGTGACGCCGGCGCCGGGCTCCATGTGTGCGGCCGAGGGGCGCATTATCTGGCCGGCGGCGCGGGCGGGCGGGCGGACCGGCGGAGAGAGCGCCGCGGGCCCGGGCGGCCCCACAGGCGGAGTGAGTGCGCGCGGCCCGGCGCCCCCGGCCCCTCCGCCGCCCGGCCCCGCGGGCGACCCCGGCCCGGCAGCCCCACGGACCCGCGTGTCGCCCTAGGGCCCGGCCGACCTGCGGCCCGGTAAGTTCGGGACCAAACTTGGCTGGGGGCGGGGGCCAACAGGGGGGGCGGGGGTCCGGTGGAGATTGGGGCGGCGTGGGCCAGGCGGGGTCTGGGGGGCGGGGGGCGATGGGACACCCCACGGAAGCGTGGAAAAGTGAGAGCAAGCGAGTTCTACTCTTGTGGTTCGGGAGCGTCTTTCTTGTGTTGCCCAGGAAAGTTCCCGGCTCCGACGCCGCCCGGGCACGTGGGGGCCTGGCGGGGCGGGGGTCCCGGAAAGTCGCGGCGTCGCCCCGTTTCCTCCTGCGCTTCCTCCGGATCAGGGAGGGGCCGGCCTGTGGGGCGCTGCTTCCGACTAGTCGGGACGGGTGGGGGGGTGTCGGGCTGTGGCACGTGGGCGCGCGGGGCGGGGGTCCCGCGCAGGGGGCGAGGGTCCTGGGCAGGCCGGGCTACGGCGCTGAACCCCGCGGCGGTGGCGGCGTCGGATCCCGTGTCAGAATAAGAGTCCCCGCGCGCCCACGCCTGCAGGGCCAGCCCTCTCCCCTGCCCTTCCCCCTCTCGCGCCCTTCCTGCTTGACCCCCAGGAGCCGCGGGACCCTTCCCCCTCTCTGGGCTCCAGCATTTTCCAAGGCCCTACACTTTAAATTTGCCTCCGCATCTAGGAGGTGGCCTTATTGATTTTTTTTGCCCCCACCTGGAATGGGTTGGCATCAATGACTAGACAGCAGCAGCTGGCCTTTTAAAGGGATTATTGCCAAGAATCGGAATTGATCACTTCAACAGGAAAGGCTTATGGGCAGGGCCTCAGCCGCAGCCGGACACTCGGGGTATGCGCATCCTGGGACCCAGAAATAATTGGGGATCCCTCTCCTAGTAACTGAATGACAGCTCTTGGGTGCATGTTTCTGTCCTGCCCTGGGAATTTTGCAGAGGCTGTTTAATTTTGTGTAATTGACCCAATATAGTCTGGTGTGTAAGTTCATCCTTATCTTAAGAGCTTTGGATTCTTGAGAACAAAGTACGGGTGAGTCACCTGAGCCTTGAATTTTCTCTTCCTCACCCATTTACTTCTTTCAGTTTTCTTAGAGTACACAGCCCTCCTTACATCTCTGTTTCTGTGTGCCTATTCACACAGTGACATCTACTGCCTGTGGTAGTTCAGAGTGAGGGGCACAGACAGCTCTCTGTGCCACTGCCTCAGCTTTGGACTTATCTTAGCCTGCTGCTGTGCTTCTTGTAGTGGTTACAAGTTTTCTTTAAAGCTAGATTACATGTAATAATTCTTGCTGGAGTAGTTAAATACATGTTAATATCAGTAACTTGCTGGACTTGATGAGAAACTGTGGAGGAGGGCCCCAAGCTCAGACTGGTCCCCAGATTTCAGTGCCTACTGTGTGCCTAGTGATTTGCACATATTAGGTGCTTGTATTGATCCCACGGGGAGTGGGGGCTATAATTGGTACTTTTTTTTTCTTTATTTTGGTGGTACTGGGGATTGAACCCAGAGGCATTCTACCTTCCAGCTACATCCCCAGCCCGATTTTATTTGGAAATAGGGTCTCGCTAGGTTAATGAGAACCTCATTACTTGCTGAGGCTGTTTTCGAATCTGCCATCCTCCTGTATCAGCCTCCCAAGATTACATGCCCGGCAGTAATCTCCAGGTTTCAGGTAAGAAAATTTGGACTCCTGGAGACCAAGGAATACTAAGTGGAGGAGCAGAGCCAGGCTTGGCTAGGGGCCCCAGATCCCTGGAATGCTGCTGTGTGTAAGCCCCCTATAGGCATTTTTTTTTTTTTTTTTCTTTTTTTGTGCGGTACTGGGGATGGAACTTGGGGGCATTCTATCTCTCTGAGCTACAGTCCCAGCCCTATTTTTTTATTCTTTATTTTGAAACAGGGTCTCACTAAGTTGCGGAGGGCCTCACTAAGCAGCTGAGGCTGGCGGCAAACCCGGATCCTCCAGTCTCAGGCTCCCAAATGCTGGGATTACAAGCATGCGCCACCCCAGCTCCCTGTAGGCATTTTTGGGGAGCTTCTGGAATACCAGCAGGTTTTCTTGTCGATGATCCTGTGCACCTCTGCATGGAGATGGGGGTGATCTGGTGGCTTGGGGATACCATTCAAACTGCTTTGTCTTTGGGGAGCAGAGCCAGAGTTGCTCTTTGCATTTTACTTTCTCAGCCTTGGACTTAGAAAAATTGGCCCTTGCCAGCCATGATGGTGCACACGTGTAATTCCAGAGTACTTGGGAGACTGAGACAGGAGAATCATAGGTTCAAGGACAAGCTCAGCAAGCAGTTGAGACTCTCATCAACCTAGCGAGACCCTGTTTAAAAATAAAGATAAAATAGGGCTGGGGTGTAGCTTGAAGGTAGAATGCCCCTGAGTAGTTTAATCTCTAGCACCCCCTTCCCCAAAGTTGGTCCTTTTCTAAAGGAAGCAGTTTAGAATGTGGAAATTTTTAGAACTATTTTCTAGACTCTTTTCCCTTCACTAAACCTCCCTCCTTCATCTCTTATTCCTTATTTGTCTCCTAAAATTCTGAAGCTGGCTTTTACAAGGATAGCTTGGAAGTGGTGTTGAGAATGAATGGAAGGACTTATGTATTACTGATTTAGATGTTTTGTTATTTCAACTTAGATTACATCGTTTCTTAAATGTCTAGTCATCTCTGTTAATGCAGTATCATTTGGCAGATATTGCAATCTTTCTCTCTATATATATGTGTGTGTATATATATATATGATTTTTTTTGTGTGTGTGTGTGGTACTCGGGATTGAACTCAGGGGCATTCTACCTCTAAGCTATACTCCCAGCCCTATTTTTTTATTCTTTCTTTCTTTTTTTGCGGTACTGGGGATTGACTCAGGGGCAGTCTACCTCCGAGCTACACTCCCAGTCCTATTTTTTATTCTTTATTTTGAAACAGGGTCTCACTAAGTTGTGGAGTGCCTCACTAGGTAGCTGAGGCTGGCCGCGAACCTGGATCCTCCAGTCTCAGCCTCCCATATGCTGGGATTACAAGCCTGTGCCACCATGCTAGGCGCAATCTTACTATATTTTGATAGGGAAAAAAATGCTATTCTCAAGAGGAAAGAATCCTGGAAGGCTATGTCAGTTAAAACTTCTAGATTAGGCCGGACGTGGTGGCGCAAGCACAAAATCACTATTTTGTGATTTTCTTTATAAAAACAAGGAATGCTGGACATAGTGGTGCATGTTTGTAATCTCAGTACTTGGGAGGCTGAGTCAGGGGATCACAGGTTTAAGGAGAGCCTCAGCAAGTAGTGAGACTCGTCAACCTAATGAGACCCTGTTTCCAAATAAGAAATAAAATCGGACTGGGGGTGTAGCTTGAAGGTAGAATGCCTCTGGGTTCAATCCCAAGTACCACAAAACAACAACAAAAAAACAAGGAACATTTTTTTTTATTTGAGCAATGAAACACATTTTAAAGACTTTTAATTCTAAACACTTCAGAGTCTCTTCTGACTTGTTTTGCATCACTTATTTTGTGAATTTCTGGCATTGCAAGTAGTGATTTCTGGATTGATTTATTCAATGCATATCGGCATGCATACAGTGCTTCTGGCACTGTGCTAGGACTCTTCTGCTCATTGGAGTTTACAGTGAGATTAGTGGGCGAAGAATAGTAATTAATCTTATAAACATGAGGAAACTTATAGGGGCCAAGGAGAGAAGGACACTGTGACTTGGTAAGCCTAAGGGGACTTTCTCCTACTGTGATCAGAGAATGGGTAGGTAAAGAGGAAGAGGAGAATGTTTCTAGCAGAAGAGTGCTGCACCTGAGAAAGGTGTGTGTGGAGTTGGGACAGAGCGAGAACAAGAGTAGATGAGCAGCTTGAGACTAGGTGGCAGGCTGCTGGATTTCCCTGGGCTGTGATGGTGTCTAGGATTTTCGCCTGAGAACAGTGGAACCCCATCAAAGGGGATAAGGCAGAGCAGAGGCTGGTGGGTGAAGCTCAAAGCCAGGACTTCTTTGAGTCTTAGCGGAGGACAGAGGATGATTTTGAAGAATGTGGGTGGGAAAGCAGCAAAGCATTCTGAAATGTTGGCGGCTTTTGGTATTTGTTCTCTTGGGAGAAAATTAAGAATGACCCACAAAGTCTTGAATATGGGTGAGTCAATTCCCAACAGAGGCAAACTGTAACATCCCTTACCAGTGAATCCTGCTAAGGATCTGCAGCTTGCACCAAACATCTGAAAGCACAGGCTTCTCAGAGGCTTGCCTGGAGAAGTTCCTGCTTGGATTCCAGGTGTTTCTGTGTCACCAAGTGGAACAGGCAGGGCTATTTTCTCTAGACCTTTCTCTCCCTTGATAATCGAGCTAAATTATGCTCATAGAAAATTAGGAAGATTATGAAACAGGCTCTTAGGAGAAGTTTTCACGAACAGCTGTCCTGGGGTAATTGAGCATCACTGGGGTTTCCTCCTAACCGTCCTGGGGTGGGGAAGTGCCACAGAACCAGAAGAACGGGTTGTCAGTGTTGGAGTTTAAGGTGTAGAGAAATATGCTGCTTGCTAAGTGTGGTCATGCATTAGAATGGATGCTCTTGAGGTATCTGAACTGTTTCAGTAGGTAACTGAGACAGTGTCCTCCGATTGCTATTCTTGGGGGGAACTAAACTTATTTTATGTGCAACTGTGCAAAGCTACCTCTTTGAATTGAATTAGGCAGGCAGCATGTTAAGGTTGACATAAAAAATACAGGGGTCTTGAAGTGATCATAGGAAAGTTAGTAGGGAGACTTGTGTTCTCAGAAACAAAATCCCTGGCTGGGGACAGATCCTGCCTGCCTGTGGATTCCCATAAATGAGATCCAGGACTTTTTAGTGAAGAGAATGTCAGACTCTGGGCTTTAGCCCCTCCCCCACCCTGCGATTTCCAGGCGGTACTTGTGACCTCTTTTTGTCTGGTAAAATGTAGGTTAGTCTTTTAGAAGACAAAGGAATTTATTCTAATAGAATATTTGCAGGTAGCCTCAGGAAATAATTGGGAATCCTCTGAAGCCCTCCCAGTTATGGGGGAAAGGACCTCCTGGAGAATGTCTCCTGTTGGCACAACCAGGGCCCCCAGCAGCTTCTCTGGGTGCTGCATCCAATTTTCCACTCTTCACCACCCTAGAGGTGTCCCTGTTTCACAGGAGAGTATGGAGCAGACTTGCCTTGCTGTAGGGTTCCTTATGTGAAGGGCCAAAGGCATGGTATCTGCCCAGGAAGCCTAGAGGCCCAGGTCTGAGACTGGATGGATGCGATGTACTGGTGAGAGGTGGGAAGTGTCATGCCTATAATCTCAGTACTTGGGAAGCTGAGACAGGAGGATCACAGGTTTGAGGCCAGCCTCAGCAACTTAGTGAGACCCTGTTTGAAAATAAAAAATAAAATAGGGCTAGGAGTGTAGATCAAAGGCAAAACACCCCTAACACCCCTGGGTTCAATCCTCAGTACCACGAAAAAAATTAAAAGAAAAAAAAAAAGACTGGTGGTGTGGCTCAGATGTAGAATGCCTTCAGGTTCAATCCCCAGTGTCACCTTAAAAAAAAAAAAAGAAGAATATACATTGTATTATAGTGTCAGACCAGCTCCTCCTATGCCAGTAGTGTGCTAGAGTCCAGTGATGCTTGATGTTTGCCAAGTGAGGCTGCACCTGCTTTTGTGTGTGTGTGTGTGGGGGGGTACTGGGTATTCTACTTCTGGGCTACACTTTCAGCCTTTTTTATTTTTTGTTTTGAAACAGGATCTTGCTAGGCTGCTGAGAGTCTCACCATGTTGCTGAGGCTGGCTGGGAACCTGCAATCCTCCTGCCTCAGCCTTCCAAGTACTGGGATTACAGGCGTGAGCCACTACACCTGACTTCTGCACCCATTTCTGAGCCCCAGGTTCCTGTGGCATGATGCATTGATGCCTCCATTTTCCCTGGTGTGGCCTCTTGATGCCTGGTCAGAACTCCGCAGGCCACTTCCTGGTGACTGAACCTTGCTGAACCCACTCTTTAATTTTCACTGTTATGAAGGAGGGTGGTGTTCACTATCTACTTGGTAGGCTGTGTTGGGAGTGAGATAGTGAATGCAAGTGATCCATCCCAGGGCCGTGTGTGTGTGTGTGTGTGTGTGTGTGTGTGTGTGTGTAGAGGTGGAGTTAATGGGACGTAGTGTTATCACCAGAATGGACGAGCCACTTCACCTAAGTAACAGGGACAGAATGTCTGCTGTTTGTCCTTTGGAGCCTCACCTCAGCTCTACCACAGCCTGCCTTATGTTTCAGATAGAAGAAGGCAAAGTTCCCCATGGGGAGACACTGGCAGGTGTCACCTTGTTGGTTTTCTACAGATGGGATGTGACTCTTGCCTTTCTGATTTCAGGCTTTGTTTATATTTTCCACTAGCCTCAGGGCCTTCTTGGTGATTGTGAATGGCAGGGCAACTGCAGAGCCAGGCCAATCTCATTCCCTTCTGGATTTCCCTTCTGGACTTACAGCATTCTTGCCAGTTTGATTGGAGTCAGCAGATGTGGCTTCGTCACTGACTGCTTACAGTTCACCTCTCTTCAGCCTTGGGCAGGTCACCTGGCCAATCCTGGCCACTAGGTCTCTGCTTTCTCATCTGTTGCTGGGAACAGTATCTTTGACCTCATAGGATGGCCACGGGCACACATGGCAAGTGTTCGAAAGCAGTCATGGTGTCCCAGCTTCTGCTCCTCCATCTAGGCCGGAGCCACAGTCCTTCCTCCACAGCCATCTCCTAGTCTCATGTTTAGTCATGGACAACAGAACACTCAGGCCAAGGAGCTAGATTTTCTTTATGACAAAATCCCACTTGCAAGCTAACAGTGTGGAGATCTCT
>PVLC010037038.1:0-15449 GCA_004027655.1 Graphiurus murinus | reverse complement strand
TGGGTGGGTACCGATCTTTAAAACAACCACCACCTAATGAGCTTGGATCATTAGCAAGCCTGCATTCACCTCCCCACCCTGGCCCAGCAGGACAGTGAGAATTATGAAATAGCTGCTGGCAGATGAATGGGGTTGCCTCTGCCATCTGTCTTCCAAATGATCCTGTAGGTACAGCTATTATTTCAGTCAGACACTGGCAGGCGGGCAATTGTTCACCAGCTCTGTGAAGAATAGCGGCTGTCAAGGGTTTGGTGAGTGTTACAGCTTTCCACAGACCCATTTTCAGCTTGTCTGAGACCTTAAAGCAGAGCGGGCACAGAGCTGAGACTGTCCGGGTGTGCTTAGTGGTTTTCTCCTCATACCCACTCTGTGCCTTTTCTTGCTTTCTTTCTGTCCTCTCCACCCAACCCTGCTCCTCTCCATACGCCTCCTCCTTCCCAAGCCCCTCACCTCAGGCTTGCTTTCCTTCCTGTCTCTCCTCCTTTCTTTTTTCCTCTTTCACAAAACCACACAAATATCTTGGGAGAGGAGTCACTGCTTCCTCCAGGAAGCCTGGAGTATGGAGGAAGGGAAGGAGAAGAGATGTCATAGGAAATGCCGAGGAAGAGAGAGTGGACTGAAACCAATTGTAAACTCAACCAGAGGGTATCTCAGGAGCTCGGAGATACAAAGAGGAATGAAGAAGGAGGAGGAGGAGGAGGTTGTTTGTATCTGGAATGTCCCCCAAATTCTTGACTTGAGAGTGTAGTCTCCATTGCAGCAAGGGTCAGAGGTGGGGTTTTTAGGCAATGACCAGATGTTGAGGGCTCTGACCTCATCCGTGGATTAATCCATTGGAGGCTGAATGGATGACTGGGAGGCGGGGTCTAGTTGGAGGAAGTTGGTAACTGGGGTGCCCTGGAAGGGTTAGTCTTCTCCCTAGCTGTCATGAGCTGAGCAGCTTTCTTCTAGCTTTCCTTTCCACCATGACGTCTTGCCTTGGCCTCAGGCCCAGAGCAATGGAGCTGGCTGACTAAATCCTCTGAAATTATGAGACAAAAGGATTCTTCCCTCTTCGGAATTGTGCTTGTCAGGTACTTTGATCATGATATTGCAAAGCTGACTAACACTGAGAGAAGAGATGTCCCCCAAAGACACCCAGTATTAAATGTGTTAATCCTGGCTAATAAATTAGTTGTTAGATACGAGAAAAAAAAAAAAAACAGTTGGAAGACAGAGTCTCATTAAAATCCCCCAAAGGTAGGTATGAACTTGAGCATGTTAAATAGCTGCCTATAATATGATGTGCTCATTTTGTCAGCAGTTTAATTTTCATCCCTTTATGGACCAATTTGAGTGACATGATTCGGCCCACACCTGGTTTGATGTGGCAGATCGGAACATAGCTCTCACCTCTTTACAATCCCAAGACTCCCCACCCCTCACACAGACCCAGGGTTGAGTGGTCCCCCATTATTTAACCGTCCATCTGGAGAAGGACCTATTTTGGAAAGGATTGCCATTGATAACCAAGTTTAGGGGTAGAATGAATGATTGCTCTTCAAGCCTGGTAAAGATGGCTAAGAGTCTAGAACTCACTGTCCTTTCCCTTCAACTTTGCTTATATTCTTATATTATTTCTCCTTGCCTCTTCCTCCTCGTTTTTTCTCCAGCATTCCATTCCCTACCACCAGCCTGCTCATGAGCATGGCTTAAAAACAAATCAAAACAAAACAAACAAGACACAACTAAACAAAACAAAACACCTCTCCCCAGCTGCCTCAGCCGCAGGAGCTATCAAACATTCAAATCACTGCATCTCATTAGATAATGCAATGTAAGTGTCTGAGTACAGTATGTCAGACATTATCGAAACATCTGTTTTACACACAATGGATCCAAAGTGTTCTCTACTAATATTTCAGTGGCATAGAAACTTGAGGATCATTTTCAATACTGTGTTGAGATTCAAGCTTAGAGCCATTCCTAATAGGGCATGGTATATCCAGTGGCTTCCTATCTAATGTACTATCAGAGTGAGCAGTTTTTCAGGAAGTAGAAACTTCTTGAGGATTAAAGGATTCCCTATTCATGCTTACACCAAGACAGCAGATACAAATTTGTACTATCCTGGACAAACCCATATGCACATCCCTATGCCATCACAGCCAGGCAGAATAGAAGGTAGAGCCTGTCCTTGCAAGCAGGGATGATTACCTCCCCTGAATGTCTAAAGCAGTGACTGAACTTGTCACCCATTTGTCAGCATAGTCTGCCTTAAAATCCTATTTTCCTTCATGTGGATCTGTTCCTGAGGCTGAGTCTGGGTTCATGGTCCTATTCTCTGGCAGAGATCCAAAAGTTCTCAATAAATGCTTGTTGACCATGACCAAGGTTGGCCTGAGAGGATATGTTAGTTTCCCTGGTTTTAGAGGGACAACACCACCCTCAGCTTGTGGGAGATCCCTCTTGAGAGCTTGCACATGTCACCTTGGGGGTTAAGGACTCTATCAGTTCCTATTGAACCAACACAAACTTATTATTTTACAGTTCTGGAGTTCAGAAGTCCTAAAATCAATATGTTGGTGGGGCTGTGTTCCTTGTAAAAGCTCTAGGTGGAGCCTAATGCCTTGCCTTTCCTAGCTCCTAGAGGTCATCTGCAGTCCTTGGCTTGTGGCCCCTGACTGTCTTCCAAGCCAGCAGTGTAGCATCTTTTAATCTCTCTCTCTCTCTTCTTGTATCATCATATTGCCTTTTCTGATTCTAACCCTCCTGCTTCCCTCTCATAAGGACCCTTGAGATTCAATTAGGTCCACCCAGATAATCCAGGATCATATCCTTGTCTCAAGACCCTTAACTCAGTCATAGCTGCAAAGTCCTTTTGCCTTGTAAGTAAAACATTCACAGATTCCAAGATTTAGGATGTGGACACTTCTGGAGGGAGGGGCATTATTCAACCTATCACAAGCACCTTCTTTGACCAGAATCTTGGTTTGACCAGAATCTTAAGTTGTATTCAGATTTGGACATCTTGAGCTTTGTGGAAAATTTCAGCAGAAAAGTCAGACATTCAGCCCTAGAGTTCAAGAGAAAGATTGAAGTTAGAGCAGTACTATTTTATAAAAGTAAAAAAAAAAAGTTTGTAGAATAAATCCATTGGCTAGGAAAAATGTGTAAAAATAGAAGAGGGGGCAGGAGAAATTGTTTAGAAAAAATATGCTATTTGGGCTCAGGAAGAAGTGAAGTCAGAGTGAGAGGCAAGAAGACACCAAAGCTACTGTAGAGAATGAGTTACTGGATTTGTGACTGGGGTATCCTCAAGTGAGCAATGTGATGGTGAAGGAAGTCAGACTTGTGAGGGGCTGGTGAGGACAGACTATTCACTCATGAAGTTGGTGCAGGGGAGGTGGGAAGATAATATCTTAAAGGCAAAGTTCTACAAGACTTTATATATATATGATAGGGATTGAATCCAGGGGTATTCTTCTTTTGAGCTACACTCCCAGTCCTTCCTATTTTTTATTTTGAAACAGGGTCTTGATAGGTTCCTGAGGGTCTCACTGAGTTCCTGAGGCTGTCCTCAAACCTGTGATCATCCTGTCTCAGCCTCCCAAGTAGTGGGATTACAGGCATGTGCCACCATGTCTGGTGATTCTGAAAGAATTTGTGACAGAGAAGGCAAACATTTGTTTGCTCTGAGGAGAGACTAGAGACACAGGAAAAGAGCTCCTGTTGATGCAACAAGGTCCTTGGAGCAGTGGGAGGGTAGGGACTCCAGAAGAGGAGATCTCCTTAGATAGGTGGAAGATCATTGAAGGTGGCAGTGTGAGGATGCATAAGAACTTAGACAAGGATGTTGGGGAGAGAAATTATTTTAAATAGGGATTCCTGATCTCAGCGAAGCAGGAAATGAAATCATTTGCCAAAAGTAAGAGATTTGCCAAAGAGACTGGGGGGAATGATGAAATTCTGGAACCGGAGCTAAGCCATGTTGACTAAGAATCTACTGATATGTCAGGCAGGGTCCAGGAAGGAGCAGGAAATCAGGCCAGTTGTACGAATAGGATGAATTTCATAAAAAGAATTGTTAGTGAAAGGTAGCTAACTATTAAAGAGTCCAGAAATAGCAGGTGCAAAGAAAGGTGAATTTGAAACTGAGGGACAGTCTTGATGAGTGAAAGGATTCTTTTTATTCCAGATCCAGAATCCCAGAGAAAGGGAAAGTACTGAGGAGCCAGGGGAAATTCGGGACTGAGGAAGTGGGGGGGGGGTGTAAGGGGGAACAGCAGGAGAAGCTTCGAACACTGTGTCAACAAGACAGTGACAACCAGGCGTTATTTTGTTTGTTTTGGAGACTGCAGTGAGCTCTGATAGCTGCATTCTGCCTTCCAGAGGCTGGAGAAACTTACTGTGGTGCAGCTGCTCCAACCGCTCCAAGGGGGGTGAGCTAAAGAACAGCATCCTTTGTGGTGGACACAGGGCTCAGTTGTCTGTGGAGCTGGTGGCTAAAGACTTGAAGGGCACAGACCTGAGATGGAGCCCAGTGAGTGTGGTAGGCACAGCAGTTTCAGTCCTGACAAACATTGACAATTGCCTTCTAAGATGTCGTCTCAATTTATACTCCCATTCAACTGTATTTGGTTATCAAGTGTAATCAAGCTTTTTTGAATGCCATCTTTCTTTAAAATTTGCATTTCTCTAACTGTAAGTGAGGCTGGATTTCTTGGCATATGTTTAGTCATTTGGGTTTTTTTGTTTTTTTCTTCTTTCTGCAAACTCCCATTCATGTCCTTCTGCAATGGGGAGGGGGGCTTAAACAGAGGGCAGGCTCGTTCATTTAACAAGACCGTCTTAACTGTCTGCTAAATCTTGGTCTTTGGATGCAGCCTGATGAACAAAATAGACAGAACTTAATGTATTGTGGGTGAGACAATGAAGAAGTAAATGGATGCACATGTACATTTCTCTGCATTCTATGAGGTAAGGAGGGATGCTGTGAGGGGGAGTCCATAGCAGGCACTTTAGATGTGGTGATCAGGGAAGGCCTTTCTGAGGAAACTTTACAAGAATCCTCGATAGAGGACAAATGATCAGCATGTGGCATGTTGGGGAAGAAGTGTCCTAGACAGCAAAAACAGCACGTGGGAAGGTTTTCAGTTGCAAAGATCCTGGCATTCTCTTTACTGACTATGGTGTGGTCAGGCCAGCTAACATGAATAATGAGAGGCCTTTGCTCAAGGTTCTGACTGCATTCAGGGGGATACATCTCTCTAGGCCTAAGCAGACCTGAGAACTACATTTAAGGCTCTCTTCTATTATGTAAAACCTTGCAGTGAATTGTTTTGTTTTGTGGTACTGGGGTTTAAACCCACAAGCATTCTACCACTGAGCTACACCCCCAGCTCTTTTTATTTTAAAACAAGAGCTCACTAAGTTAAGCCATCGTGATGCTGGTGAATACCACAGAGATGGGCCTGTAGGGGAAGGGGTGGTGGTAGGTAGAAGAAGCCCCTGTGCTGGGTAGGAAGAGTTGAAGACCAAAGTTTGGGAGAGGAACACTCATCTGCTTCCTGAGCACTCTGCTTTCCAGAGCTTTGATGCACTGTGCATCTCACTTCAGGCAGAGTGGAGGGTGTTTTCCTTTGAGTCACAAAGAACAAGACAAAAAAAATTATGCAGTTTGTCTAAGGACATAAAGCTAGAGACAGAGCCAGGACTCTCTGCTAGGAAGGATTCCAGCTGGTTTACTTTTTCAAAATGGAATTTGCATGCCTTAGAGTTTAAAAAAGTAAAATAAAAATAAAATACAATTTGTAGTGCAGTATTTACAGGGAGAGGGCATTTGGAATTTTGTTTGGGGAAGACCCACTGTTATAACTTGTCTGAGCCCTGTTGCCTGGGCAGTCTTTTACGAATGACTGGATAACAATGCTGGTTTTATCTGGACATTATGAGTAACACAACAAGACAACCATGGGAACATAGTGGGCAGATGAGATCCATTTTCTGAGACTGTCTTTCCTTTGAATGCATCAATATGCTTCCAGAAAAGGTGTGTTATCACCAGTTTCACTTTAGTGAACTACTAGTTACTCTCTTTGTTTCTCCTTGGGGCTGTTTTCACTTTAGGCATAGGTTCAACTTGTGGAGCAAGTAGTTGTCTTTAAATGACATTTGGGGATGGCTTGTTTTTGAGAAGGACCTTCTCAGCATCCTTTGAATCATACTGATACATCTGTAGAACAACCTTGAACTTCTTTAAAGGGGAGTATAAATTACTGTCCAAAAGACATGTCAAATAACCTCCCAGACTGTAAACCATTTACTCCCATCCCCTCAGTTGATGCCACAGATGCTGAAGTCAATTCCCCTCACTTCTCTTTCTTGTGAATTTAGCCTTCTTGGAAATGTTTTTCCAGAAAGTGGCCACAACTGTGTGCATTTTGGTCAGAAGCCTGTCCTTTATCTGAGAGCTGTTATTTATAGAATGCTGAGGGACCTAAGTCCTTGGGTCAAAACAATGGCCAGAGAGGCTTGGAGAATGTGCCCTGTGCCAGCGAGGATTTGAGGAGAGCACGCCCATTCTACCAGAAAGCACCACAGTCTGGGGGCATCCTAAGCCTCTAAAATTCACTGCTTTGTTTTGGGTCCATCACAGAAAAGAAGCCCGCTGTGAGCTGATGTACTTTGAGCCCAGACAAGGCAGGCACAGGGCTACAGCCTTTACATTCAATTCTTGCAATAACAATCACCCCCATTTTAAAGCTAAGAAAATTGGCTGTAACTTGCTGAAGGCCACACGCCCAGCAAAGCTGAAGCTTGACTCCAAAGCAGGGTGGATGGACCAGGTCCACTCTCCTCACCACCATGCCACGGTGACTCCAGGGAATTACCACAAAGGGGCGCACTGCCACAATCCACTCCAGTTAAAAGACCGTGTTTTGCTTTTCCAAGGGGCTTGGGGTGGAGGTGGAGGTGTTGGGAGTGGAGGTGTGTAAGCTTTTAATGTGTGTGTGTGTGGAGGGGGGTACAGTTCACACCTCTGCCCTAACCCAATTTCCCAAGGATCCTTCAATACTCAAAGCTTTCAGACCAATGTAAAAGTGTCTACCAGTATCCGTCCGTCACTCCAGGTTTAAAACAACAGACCTCCTGGAAAGAAACCACTGTACTATGAATAAAAGATATGCTCAACAGCAAGTAGGAACTATATTTTCCTTCCTTGAATGGTAAAAGAAAAGATTGGTTTTAAGGAAAACTAACAGAAAGCTTGAAGCTTCAATCACCAAGGACGCAGTGTTATAATTAAACAGATCATTTAACGCACGTGATCAGAGCCTGAAACAGGAATTTTTTTTTTTTTTTTGGAAATTGTGGATCCTCCAAGACTGTTTTAGAGCTGAAAGGAAAGCTCAGAGAATTCATAGGCTCATTTTTCTTCTTTCCATGTCATCTGACAAATAATCAAAGGGGCAAAGCAATTGTGATACAGTATCATAGAACAAGGCTCTGTATCTAATGATGACAAGTGACACTAGGAACCTGCAGGACTGGAAATTCCTGTCCAACCCCTCACCCATCTAAGGCTGGATGTGTGACATGTGTGACGAGGCCAGGCCCTATTAAATAGGCATCATTGGGCAGGTTGAACACATGAAAGAAAAAAAAGTGCATGTGATATAAAAATTTCCCCCTCCATCTGAGAGAGCAATAGAATTTAAAATGTCTAGTAGGCAAAATGTAAGAGTAATGACAATAAGCCATCAACCACTGCACTGGCCTGAGCATACCCTGTGGTTGCTGGAGGCAAGGCAGCTGTGTTCCACAGAACTGCATCCAGCTGTGCCTAGAGGGATAGGCCACTGCACAGACACCCTGGAGACCTCTGGACCCGGCCGTGTCCATCAGCAGAAAGAACAAGTGGCAGAAAACTTCAGGGGCATGAGGGAGGTGGGAAGTGAAAATATGACTCAGGAAATCAGGAGGCTCCAGATGAGGCTGGAGGGAGAAAATATGATTGGGGTCAAGGCAGAAGGCTGCACTGTAGCAGTAACAGAGCTTAAATGCACATTATATTGAATTTCCTTGACAGCTTTCATTTGCTGGTTTAAATCTCGTAAGCATCTGTGGAAGCCAGGGGGCCCACAGTCTGAGATCTGCTGTGGTAGGTTTTTTTTCCATCCCTCTTTGCAAAAGATAAGATGTCAAAAAAGCAAATTTGGGAGCAAAATGTGAACATCTCTGAAAACTCTCCCTCTTGGTTGTGACAGGCGGGCAGGGTGGAGGAACTGCTGTAAACCACCGGAGGCCAACACTTTATCGATAGGTAACCTAAGGGGTGAGCTCGCCTATAATCCCAGTGTTTGGGAGGCTGAGACAGGAGGAACGCAGGTTTGAGGCCAGCCTTAAAAACTTAGCAAGAGCCTCAGCAACTTAGTGAGACCCTGTTTCAAAATAAAAAAATAAAAAGGGCTGGGGTGTACTCCAGGGATAAAATGCTCCTGGGCTCAATCCCCAGTGCCAAAGGAAAAAAAAAATAAGAGGAAAGGTGAGCTAAAGAAGGGCTTAAGAAGGACCAGAAGGGAATGGAGAGAGGAAAGGAGACTGCTCAAATGGTTTGGGTGAAGGTATAAATGGAGACAAATTTTGCATCGGGGGCTTGGCTAGCTAAGATGTTGCTATAGTTTGGATCTGGACTCTCTCCCAAAGGTCTGGGTGTTAAAGCCTTGGCCCCCAGTTTGGTGCTCTTGGGAGGTAGTGGAACCTTTAAGAGTTGGGGCTTAGCAGGAGGTCTTCTGTCATTGGGGATGTGTCCTTGAAGAGGATTGTGGGATCCCCAGTCTCTGGTCAGGAAGTGAGCAGTTGTTCTCCACCACATGTTCTTGTTGTGATGTGCTGTCCTCCCCACCGGAGGCCTAAAAGCAATGGGTCTGCCTGATCATGGACTTGAACATCTAAAACTGTGCGTCAAAGCAAACATTCTCTCTTTGTCTCTCTCTCTCTCATACTGAGAATTGAACCCAGGGCCATTCTACCTCTGAACTACACCCCTAGTTCTTTTTTATTTTTATCTTGAAACAGGGCCTCACCAAGTTGTTAAGGACCTTGCTATGTTGCTGAGGCCAACCTTGAATCTGAGATTCTCCTGTCTCAGCCTCCCAAATACTGGGATTCCAGGCGTGTGCCACCACCACCCCCAATTATCTTTTCTCTTTAGAAGTTGGTTATGCCAGGTATTTGTTATGTGATACAATGCTAACATGGATGTAATTTCTGGATTTCCAAAAAAGTAAACCAAAAGAATATCCATTCTTTGTAGCATCTTTTCAAAGAGGACGGTTAGTACATTTATGCTTAGAGGAATACAATGAAACTTGCCTTGTGGGTGGGATGTGTCTTTTTTCCACATCTCCTAGTATCTAAGAGCACAATGCAACACTTTTCTCAATGCCAGCTGTGCATGCATATGTGAGCTTGCAGTGCATAGGTCCAACTACCACCTGGGTTAGCTCAGGCTGGGGGAGGGGCACACCGAGCAAGTATCAATAGGAAATCATACTCTGACATTTGAACATTTGGTTTGAAATATATTTCTGGTATTTCCTGTCATCTTTCCTCTTTTTCTACCACCTCCCACCCTTTTCCCAAACAGCTTAGATAGGCAGATAATGATTGCGATACATGAGTAGGCTTTCCTAAGCATGTTCCCATTGACACAGGGGAAAGGCATCATTGCTAAGAGTGTTGCTACACTGCTAAAGCTGGCTTTTAAACTGGGATCCTCCTGTCTCAGCGTCTCAAGTACTGGGATTACAGGCATGTACCCACACTACCATGCCTGGCCACCTTTGGCTTTTTAAAAACCACTTTCCATATAAATCCTCCCATAACAGTTGAGAGTTGGTCATGGTATAATTGCTGATAAATAGAAATTATATTAAGAAAAAAAGAGATCATCTTTGTAAGGCAATTGGCTTATAGTTTAGTTCACAAGGGCAGGTAACTTTAAATACATAATTAACGTTAGTGTAGGTCCTTTTCTACTCAGGCTATATTTTTTCTTCTCTTGACAATGGATATTGAGTGCAACGTCATCCTAATAACTGGGCCTAATAACTGAGCAAGGACTCGGCCCACTGGAATTCTGCAAGGCAGATGATTCCAAAAGAAGGAACACGTGGCATTTCCCACTTTGCATTATTATATTCTGGAAATTTGGGGTGCTTTGGGTTTTGCTTTCATATTAATTATAAATTTCTTAGAGACACAGGATGGCTAAACGGATTGTGATTCTTCAATATTAGCTGAAAAGAACAATGCCTCAGCCCACCTTAGAGATATTCATTAACCCTATACAAACATCAGGAATTGAACTTTGCAAGCTTAGCTACTAAATCAAAGAAACTTAGTCTACTATTTTTTTTTAAATCTGTGAGTAAAGAAAGCTTTAAGATAGATAGTTTCTCTCTCTCTGAAACACCTCCCTCTTGTCTCACCACTCATTAACTAACTCTAGCTGCCTGAGAATAAGATAAGAACACTGCTTACAGGAGCTAGGCAAATAATGAAGATTTAAACTGATGAATAGACACTCCTTTCCATCGTTAACCTTTAACACTGTTTTCGTACTAAAAGAATTTTTATTTTTATTTTTTATTTTTGTGGTACTAGGGATTGAACTCAGGGGCATTCTACCTCTGAGCCATACCCCCAGCCCTATTTTTTATTCTTTATTTTGAAACCGGGTCTCACTAAGTTGTGGAGTGCCTCACCAGGTAGCTGAGGCTGGCTGTGAAGTCTCTCTCTTCTATCTGCAGACCTCCCAGGACACATTTCAAAGACTTACCTGCTTTAATCCAGAGATGGCTGTTCTATTGCAGCAGGCCCTCCAGTAACTTCCCCGGAAAGTAAGTGGAGCGACATAAGATGCATTTGCTTTTCCATAAAAGTAAATGGACATAAAATGACCGAGTTGTCTTCCAATTTTAACATGGCATGAAACTAGTCTTTTGAGCTGAGCACAGTGCTAATCAGCAGAAAGGTAACTATTCATCAGCTTAATTGCCTCATCCATGAGAAGGGGAAAAAATCCTCTTGCTGGATAGATGCCCATCATCTGAGCTGAGGCTAACTCTCTAGTCTTTTTCACATTTTAAGTTTTTTCATTAGAATGTATATAAAGAAACTTCATCATCATGCTAATCTTAGTTCTGAGGTCTCCTGTAGGCACAAGATTTTCCCATTTGCAAAAATAGGTGATGTATATCTATTTGGTAGTGTTTTATAGATTTTATAAATAACTAAGAGATACAGATTTCACCACAGAGTTAAAATATTTAATGACAAAATTAGAGCTCGCTGTAATAGTGGATCAACAGAGCAGGTGTTCACTTGTCTTAGAATAAAACAAAAATTATGTTTGACGTCTTAGAGAACTTCTGAAGAATTAATAACTGTACAACAGACATTAGCAGTGTTACAATTCTGTAGATCAAGAGTGAAACCTATCTTGAATATCCCTTATTTGGGGCATTTTGTAAATATTTTTACATAAACGCACAACCATTGCTAGCCACAATAGTATTAAGACAGATTTCACTATAATTTTAGGCCTAACACATAATCTTAATTTTTTCAGAGCTTAAAAAAAGTTAACTACTAACCTGGCTACATTTTACAAATACATTCTTTAAAATGAAACATTAGCCTGAATAACTGTATACTTCCTGTACACAGATATCTAATAATACTAGTGAAGAATACTACAGCTACATTCCAGGAAGAAGTGGTAACACTGGAAAGTGTCTTTTCTTTATGCCTTGCCAATGCGATTGGAGAAGTCCTTCACTGAAATATAGTATCCCCTAAATCCAATGGTGAAGTACAGAAATGAAACGAACTAAATGTCTTCCAGCAAGCTCAACCAAATGAGTTGGTCCCAAATGATATGAGTTATTTTTAACAATTTTCTCTAGGTTAGATTGTATTTACGGTTTTTTTTAATTGCAGCACCTTCTACAAACGGATAGCAAAGAACTTCGCAGGTGTTATCACAGGGCTCCTCTGCAAGAGGCTGGGAGGCAGAGGAAGGACAGGAATTGCCTCTCTGCTTGGTGGAGGCCAAGTAGGACTTTGACATGAGGTCAAGGGCATGACCATGGCCTGGAAGCTAATCAACAGAGGAGGCTCAGAAGGATGCAGGGGGCTTTCTTCAAATTCAGGCTATTTCTAATAGGTGTGTGTTTAGAGTGAGGAAAGAGGGCAAGGTGTGCAATACTTCTGTTTATGGAGAGAAACTACCAGCTCTTCGCAAGGGAGGAAGGAGCTTGGATTTCTCATCCTCTGCCACTTTAGAAGCTGCTTCCCAAACAATGTTCTTAGATAGTTGGCAGCCACCTTTATTCTTGAGTTTGGCTGATTGTCAGGAGGTTTTAGATTTACTTTTTCAATTATTTATACCAACTATTTATCTCTGAAATAAGAATCCAGTTTGGGAAGATGAAGACTTTGTGTGTGTGTGTGTGTGTGTGTGTGTGTGTGTGTGTGTGTGTGTGTATGTGTGTGTATGCACATGTGTGTTTTCTGAAGTCTGCAAACCAAACTATTCAGAGTGATATTTGTGATAACTATAAATGCTTCTAATGGTATTTGTGGAGTGCAATGGCATATTCCTTGCTTCTTTAAACTTTTAAGACACTAAAAGTACGTGGTATTATAATAAACTTCTATAATATACTATATAAACTTTATAGAGAGTTTCTGGAATTGGATCATCTCTCTAAGAGGATTCAGAGATTTGTCCTCAGCAAATCCCATCTCTCTTTTGACATGTACTGCCCACGATTTTTATTTTGTAATAGGCAAACTTTCTGCCTCTTTGGGAATGCTTTATTAGGAGAACCTAAGGTATTTTAATCAGCATTAATAATCCCAAAGTCATCCTATGCTGCTATATAAGAGGCTATGATACTCATAGACTCAATTGGCTTGATGAATCTGAAGGAACACAAAGGGGTGCTGAAGACTCAGGCAGCTTGAAACCAGTGTGCTGCAGTGAGAGGCTTAGAGTGTGTCTGGGATACACAGCTTGCCACCCTGTGTCACGAGGGACAAGCACAACCTTTTAATGTTAAGCATTTTAACCTTCCACGAAATAAAACTCCCAGACTCCAAACCCAGTATTATCTTGAACAATACGCAATCAAAAGGTGTGTGACCAACATTATTCAATCTGACAGCAATTTAAAGGTTTTATGACCACGTTGTCTTATGTCAGACTGGGCAAGTGGCAATTGCCACGATATACAATTTGTCAATAAACACACGTTAAGTTACATTAAATAAATAGACAACAACAACAACAACATCCAAACCTCCCAAAACCAGATACCAAGAAACTGAAGGCTCATTCCTGAGGACATTGTGAGGGTGTCTCTAAAATGGGCGTGGCTTTGCAAAAAGAAAGGAAAAAAAGATTTTAAATGTAGTATCTTTCCACCTTATCATTTACATAGACCTTTATCTAGACAAGTCAGTTTTTGATAAAAAATTCAAGTTCTTTTCAAAAGCTACCGCAATTGGGGACAATGACAAAAGAGAGAAGCATCTATAAAGACACAGAGGTTTGTAAGTAGGCTTTTCCTTAGGTTTTTACTCTTAAGTTTTTATCCTTCATATGATTATTCCAAATAATCAGCCTGGAAAGAAGTAGCAGAAGTATTTAAGCTGCAGCTCACAAAGTAGATTTCTATTTGTGATTCTGATTTGTTTTTTGAATGCTGGTGATGGTTCATGCAGGAGATTAATATGCAAAGAGCAAAATCTAAGACTGCTATTTCCCCTGATAAATCCAAGTGTATTCCATAATACAGACTTATGTCTCAGGATACAGAATTTTAATTTTACTCTTCAAATTAAGAGTGCTAGGAGAGTGAGTGAAGCCAATCACAGCTTGACTTTTATTTTCATCCAGGAACAATGACATCTGATATCACCACATTAAACTCTCTTTTTGCTTAAGATCAGGGAGAAAAAAAAAATGTGTGTTGCTAGTTCAGACCCAGCTCAGTTTATCATTTGGTCCAAATTTTATATTCAAACTGCAATTTTTTTTTCTTCTTAAAAAGGAAAAGGCATTTGAATACACATACACACACACACACACACACACACACACACACGCACACAGTGGAGGAAAATCAAAATGAAGCTTATGCTATTGTAGCATTTCTTAGCAAGATTATTACAGAAGTATATAAACACAACATCTTTTCATTCACATTAACGTCTGAAAATGAAAAACAAAAACCCTAAATGTCCATATACTGGAAAAAAAGAAGCAAGTGGAGGTCCAGGATTCTTGTAAAAACTGCTGAACAAACTCTTCCATTTCTCTGAGGAGGGTCACCAGGATGGCAGTTTCTCAACATTTGTGCTTCATGGCAAGCTAAGGAGAGGGGTGAGAAAAGGGAGACCTTGTTAGCAGGGAGCTCTTCCCCATAATGAGAGGCAGCACCAAAATCTACTCTTTGCGGCCCATCACCATTGTCATTCACAGGGGTGCCTGGTAAATGTGCCACCTCTCCCTAAATAGTTCATTGGTCACTGCACTTGTCACTCTTCCTTGCATTAATGTCATTGGTATTTGTGTCCAGTGGAGAGAGTGCTGTGTGGTGTTCCTTCATCCCATTGAAGGAATAATTGGAAAAGCTGATGCATAGACAGAACTAATGACTTCCCTAGAATAGCTGGGGCTCTCAGGTTACTAACTATCCAGGAAAAACAACGCTCCCAAAATATACTGGCACCTCATGAAGTATAAATCTCAACAGCTTGTAGAGAGATAATCTGAAATCATATATTCAGTATCCAGCCTGGACATTTAACCAAGTCCAAAGTTCTTGGCCATGAAATTGTGTTATTGACTTGAGCTAAAAAATAGACCAAATCCAGACCTTTGTTTACTTCTTCTCCCATTGGTATTTGAGAAATGAGATTATTAAAGTGTTAGATCGTTAAAAATGGGAATACAAAATACCACTGTATCATTCGATAGTTTCCCAAGACCAGTTGGAGCCCGGGATGATGTATTTAAGGAGATACAGGACTGCAGATATAGAACATAAGTTAAATCTGTTTCTGCTTTTCTTATCCACTTCTTTCCCAAGGAGTCCATAGAAGGAAGAACAGAGACTGAATTGCAATTCTTCATGTGCCCAGAGTCTGTGATCAGTGATTAATTCCTGCAGTTGGGGCTGGGAATGACTGGGGGTAGGGTTCTGTGGTTCAGAATTCCTTGGAGCAAAGAATAGATGATTCTCTGAGACAATGACTTTGCCCTGCCATCTGCAATGACCATATCCTCTGTGTTTTAAGAATGTACAGGGAGATCCCACTGATTCCACCTACTGGTGCTCTGTATCATCCTGGAAGATGTCAATCACCAATGTAATCTGAGTCTCCTCTCCTCT
>PVLC010037037.1:0-15473 GCA_004027655.1 Graphiurus murinus | reverse complement strand
CCATATTTGTCTAAAGATGGGATCAGAAAATTGAGTCAATGTGCACCAAATGCCACTCTGGCAAGTCGAAGTCTGCACGTTTGGGACATGAACACCTCACCCCAGAGTTACAAGGTCTATGCTGCTGTGCATGCCATTGCCCAGGCACTTCATGAAGAACTCTCACTCCAAGTGGAAGAAGAATCCCTTGGGAACCAAAAGAGCCTGACTCCTCATCCTTGGCAGGTAGGAACAGCTCCTTCTCCTTATCTGGGCAATGAGTCATGGACTGTCTCTTTGATTTCGTATTTTGTGGTCTTTTCACAATTACACATTCAGAGAAAAGACGCTTTTTTTTCAGACAGAAACATTTAAAAGTTCACCTATTCTTAACTTAATAATAATTTTCATCATAAAGCTAATCAGTATGCTTGGGAAAATGCTTATCTGCTCTAAGTATTGTTAAACAACAATATTTAGTCCCATTAGTACTTATGCATTTTTTCCTTTTTATTTTTGGTATTACTGATGAATATTAATAATTAAGGGATTCTCACATACATAAATATAGACCATTGGAGGGGTCTTTTTTTCTATGTGGTGCAAATGTATAATTTTACAAATTTTTTCTTCTATTAAAATTGGGTCTCAGAAAGGATAAATAGCTTCCCTAAAATAAAACTCAACAAAATGGTACATCATGCACTCAGTTCATGTTATTCAACCATTGATATGCTCTTTCCCTTATATTCATATATCTTTGTAATTTTTCTATGATGTTATGCAAAAGAGAATCAAATAATGTCAATAACATTTACTGCATTTTTCTCTATTAGTCCTCCTGATAATGACATGATTTTTCAAATTATCTAATTAGTTCTGACATAATTTGTGAAATTTCTATCCTTTAATTATACAATTAAGAGACCATTAATTACATTATTGTTTATTAAAGTGTAAGTATTTTTCTTATTTATGTACATTCTAAACCATTTAATCCCCCTTATGAATGCCATTTTGTGGTGTAACTTTGAGGTAGAATGCCCATTGCTTTCAGTACACACACACACACACACACACACACACACACACACACACCTAATTCCAACCATGTTCCTGCAAAAGCCCAAATTTACTAACTTTAAGGCCAAATAATGTTCCTTTTTCTCTATCACATTTGCATTATTAATTTATTATAGTTACAGTAATCCCTCTGTTATAAAATAACACTAGTTTTATTGAGATTCTTTATTTTTCCTGGTTTGGCTTTTTTTGTTGTTGTTTTCTGGGTTTTTTTTTTGTAACCTTTTTTATTCTGCTTTCTCAAAGTTATCATTGATATTATCCACCTATTTTCCTAAAATGGGAATTTACATTATTAATTGTAGATCTTTTTCAAATATTTTCTAAAGTGTATTTAATACTAGAATTTCCCTCTTAAAACTGCTTTTAATGCATCTGACAAAATTCATTCAGTTTTCCTATCAGTGCTTTTATTCAAGATTTAAAAAAATTTCTGTTAAGGACTTTTTTTTAAATAGTGTCATTTTGAAGTGTGATTTTTATCTAATATTTTTATCTTTCTCATATTGCTTTATGTATGTTTTAAATTGTTTGTTGTTTGTTTTGTGGCACAGAATATATTGTATCTTTGTAAATGGTCTCTGTGTCTGAATCATGTGCTGTTTTTGAATGAAGTGTTCTATAATGTTATGGTTTATAATGCTCAATTACATCCAATTTATTCTTATTTATTTTTGCCTTCTGGGTAATTTACTATTAGTCATATGTGGCTATATCCTTGTCTAACACTGGATTTGTGCACCTCTCTCAGTATTCTTATCATTTTTGCTCATGTTTTTTTTACCAGGTTGTTGTCATTATATAATGTCCCATTTTTTTTTCTTGCAGTTTTCCTTGATGTGAAGGCTGCTTTGTGAAAATGTAACATAGCTAAAATAACTTTTCTTCTTCTTCTTCTTCTTCTTCTTCTTCTTCTTCTTCTTCTTCTTCTTCTTCTTCTTCCTCTTCTTTTCTTATACCCTTTGTGATGCTTGTGTTTGAACCTAAGGCCATTCTACTTCTAAGCTAAACTTCAAGGTTTATTTTATTTTGTATTTTGTGACAGGGTCACACTATGTTATTGCACACTGGCCTCATAGGTATGAACTTTCTGTCTCAGCCTCTCAATTTCTGGTATTACAAGCAGGCACTACCAGACCAGATCCAACTTTCCTTTAAGCAGTTTTAATATAGAATGTATTTCTCCAACCCTTGAAATTAAATTTTTCTTTATTTAATATTAGATGGGCTATAGTCAAATCTTTGGGTTTTTAAAATTTTTGTCTTCCTGTTTAAGTCTTTGATTTTAATTGATATTTACAAAAATAGCATTAAATTTTTATTAATACATTTATTAATATTTATAATATATGAAACAATTGCCTATATGCTAACTTTTATTGTTTCTTTCCTTTTTTTATATAATGTTTTTATGCCTTCTCGAGATTCATTTGATTGTTTTATTCTTTTCCTTCATACTCTAAGAATGATTTTGCCAATATAAAATATTAATATTTTTGTCCCAATATTTATGTATTTTAAAAATACTCCTCATACTCCCATAGGTTTTAGAAAGTGGTCTGATGATACCTTTATTCTTCTTAGTCTGTCTGTACAATGTATCATACACTTATTTCTTCTGTAATTTTGAGATTATGTTTATATTTCTCAGTTTGAATTCATATGGATAAGTATAATTTTTTATATTAATCCTACTTGTTTTTGCCAGTCAGTTTGTGTCGCTGTGATGGAATACCACTATTAGACACTTATAAAGATTAAAATAACCCAGGCGTGGTGGTGCACGCTTGTAATCCCAGTATTCGGGATGCTGAGACCAGAGGATCCTGGTTCATGGCCAGCCTCAGCTACCTAGTGAGGCACTCTGCAACTTAGTGAGACCCGGTTTCAAAATAAAGAATATAAAAATAAGGCTGGGGGTATAGCTCAGAGGTAGAAGGCCCCTGAGTTCAATCCCCAGTAAAGAAAAAAAAAAAGATTAAAATAATCACTTTCTCCAATTTGGAAGCAAACAGTTTCATTATTAGGAAGCAGTCATCTGGCAAGGACATTCTGGCTGTATTATTCAGAGGGTAGAACACTGTGTCATCACAAGGTAGAAGGCACTTGGTACCCTCCCACCTGCCCATCTCCTTCCTTCCCAATACAGAGTACTGAGATTAACAATGGTAATTTCCCATATGTACACATAGTTGATGTCACTTTTTTAAAGATTATTTTATTTTGGTGAAGAGGTTGAAATCAGGATACAGAGCATACTACTCAAGCAGAGTCTCTGATCCACATGGCTGTCTGGGAAGCTGCAATCCTCCTGTCTCAACCTCCCAAGTATTGGGAATACAAGTAAACAACACCATGCCCAGCATAATGTGGCTATTTTGAATGTTGCTGCTATAAAAATGGGTATGCATGTATCACTTTAACTCCTTAGAAAGATGCTGAGGGTAGTGGTATTGTTGAGCCATATATTGGCTTCATTCCTATTCTTTGAGGAATCTCTATACTGGTTGTACTAATTTACAATCCCACCAATAGTATAGAAAAGTTCCTTTTCCACTACATCCTCACCAGAGTTTATTATTTGTCTCCTTGACTATTGCCGTTCTGACTGGAATGTGATAAAACCTCAGCACCATTTTTATTTGCATCTCCATGCTAAAATATTTAACATTTCACATTATATTTCTTGGTCATTTGTATCATTCTTTGAGAAATGTTTGTGAATTTTGACATTTGCTAATTGGGTTATTTGTCGTTGGGGTGCTAAATTGTTTTTATGTTCTGGCTACCAATCCTCTGTTAGAGATTTACATGCCAAAGATTTTTCTCCTTCCCTGGAGTCTCTTTCTTCATGCTCTTGATTATTTTCTTTGCTGTGCAGAAGCCATTTATTATATGTCATTTCCTTTGTTGATTCTTGGTTTTACTTTCTGAGCTTTTGGGGTCTTATTGAAGAATTTGATGCCTGCACCTACCTGATGTAGGAAATCACCCTTTTATACAGGTATCAGTGCTTTCTTGAGGATGGATCCCTCTACACCTCAACTTCTGCCATTATACTCCATAATTTAACACTGCTGCCCCACGAACTAGGTTTTCATTTGATTTTTGGAGAGGGTAACAACAGTCAATCTATAAGAGGGTTTTTTTCTGTACTTAATGAATTTATGGTTCTATGATTATCACTAAGTTGGAAGATTCTTTTTCCTTATAACCTTTCATGCTCTCACCCTACCCCATGTTAGTCTGCCTCTACTTCTACCTAGATAATTCTTAGCTTTTAATACTGCAAAGATTTCTTCTCTCCCTTTTTGTGGTTTCTCATTTTGGAAGTACTACTTTGTGCATTACATTTGTTGAAGTTTTCTCAAAACTCTTAGATATTTTTTTCTTAGTTTGCATTTTATTTGGAAAGATTTTATTGATGTACTTTCAAGCTCTCTATATTTTTTTCCCTCAGCAATGTCAGGTTTACTGATTGGCCCATTGAGGATATTTTTTTTTGTATAGAATTTCTTAGCATTTCATTTTGAGTTTTGTTGGATTTTTAATGTCTCTGCTTGCTTATCCACCTGTGCTAGCACGCTATTATTTTTTCTGGGGAGCTCTTATGGCATTAATCCTAGTCTTAAAATTCTAGCCCGCCAATATCAAATCATCAACTGTGTGTGGGTCTTGTTCTGTTGCTTCCTTTATTTCTTGATTTGTGGTTTTCTTTTCTTTTAGCATGTATGGAGGTACGGTGTATCAGGAATAAGAAAGAAAGCATTTACTGATTTGGATATTAGGTATCCAACTTCAGTAGCCTGTGCTCCTGGTTTGTGACCTTCCTGTGTTTCTCATCCCATTTTCTCTCCTTCAGGTTACTCTGGAAGGCTGGAAGGGAAATGAGCTAGGTGGGGTCTTTCACCCTCCAAGTTGATTAGGCTCCAAACACTTTCCTTTGTTCTTAGTAAACAGAACGTCCTGAGTTTGCTTCAAACTTATTGTTTGCTCCCACTGATGAAAAGAAGAGTAGATTATTTTGTGATCTTCAATATGAGAACTTGGGAGAGCCCACAACGAAAAATCTCATGAGAGTGCCCTTGCCCCACTTCCCAAGGCTGCTGTCGGAGTTTTCATCTCTCTGATTAGTGCATGCTTATTCTGCAGCAGCTTACCAATTCTGGTGTATATTTTCCTACTGGTTCCTGGATTCAATTTCTCCTACTTCAAATAATTTGTAATTTTTAAAATTGCTTATATCTCTTGTTTTCAGTGCAACAGTTTGTCTTCTGATCTAAATTCTCTGATGTTTTTAAGAGGAGTTGTTGATTTAAATTGGTTTAACTTTTTCCAGGATGTTTTTTAGAAACACTTGTGAGTTTTTATACACTGGATTGAAAATTTGAAATCTTTTATTGATTTTTTGATAGTTCAGATTGAACCCAGGGGTATTCTACCTGTGAGGTACACCTTGGGTCCTATTTTATGTATTATTTTGGAACAGGGTGTAGCTAAATTGGTAAGAGTCTCAACAACTTGCTGAAGATGTAGTTGAATCTCGGATCCTCCTGACTCAGCCAGTGGTGCAATGGCAGGTGTAGGGGTGGGAGGAAAGGGAAGGAGCCCTGATAATGGAAACAATTCAAATAATGCTTGTACATGTGCACATTTTTCAACACCTATGTCAGTAACATATATGGGAATGGATCAGAGGGTGACCCCAAGTGTACTGTGCATGTATATTCCTATCACTTTGAACCCCATTATGATGTATAATTATAATTCACCAATAGAAGTATATTAACATAAAATGTATATATTCTCCAATTTTCTTTAGTTTTTCCTAGATGATTTGTACATGTATCTATTCTTTACCTATCATCTAGTTCACAGTTTATAGTATTTATGTTGCTCAAATTCTTACATTAATGGAAATATTTCTAGATTTTATTTTAGAGATTTTCTTGTGGAATTTACATGTATAGGTGTTGGTATAAGCATTTTTGGATGAAAGACAATACATTTCAATGAAAGAATAAGCCATTCAATAAATAAGGAGTTAAATAACAAGTACTTTTCACACACCCTTGTAGAACTAATTTCTAGTTGAAACTTGTCAAATATAACTTTTTATAGAGCAACATAATAATCTTCAATGTGAGAGGAATACAATTTTATTTTTCTTTAAATATACAATTTGAAAACTAAAATAAATAATTTTGGTGAAAAAAGAAATAATTTTAGCCTGTAGTGTTGGTGAATGCTTATAATCACAGTACTGGGGAGGCTGAGAAAGAAGTATTGGGGTTTGCGGCCAGCCTCAGCTACTTAGTGAGGCTGTCCTCAACTTTGTGAGACCATGTTTCAAAATAAAGAATAAAAATAGGGCTAGAGGTGTAGCTTAGAGGTCGAATGCCCCGGGATTCGATCCCCAATACCACACACAAAAAAAGAAATAATTTTAATGAAAAATTCCAGGTACATAACCTGAAATTCTATAAACTCACACTGTTGGAGATGGATATAAATTCAAAAAATACACCTTGTATTCTTATAGATCATAAAAATAGTTACATATTACTTTGCTACTTAAATAGTTTGTGTGATATTCAGGAAAGAATAAAAATATTGTTCTTTATGAGTCATTGTGCATAGTTTAAAACCCCTTATCAAAATTTGTTTTTCACATAAGCTATTTCACATATGTTTTCACATAAGCTTTTTCACATAAGCTTATTTCACATAAGCTATTTGAAATGTTTAAAGAGTTATGATGTTATCACTGACCAGATGTGTGATCTTAGAAAATTAAGTTTTCTAATTTCTAAAATGAAGATAATATTAGTAATTCACACAGAGATTGTATGAACCTTTATGCTAATACATGTGATGTATAGGAATTCATATCCAATAAATATTATGGCCAGTAGAAGAAAAGAGTGGGTGGTAGAAGTAATACAGTTTGTTCCTATTCCTATGCTTTGTTAATTCAAGTTCCAAACATGATTTTTCCCTTTTAGCTCCACCCATTCCTGCAGAGAAGCCAACTTGAAGGAAGTATTGGTAATTGGAACACTGTGAACGAGACTCTGTCAACAGTCAGGCTTGACATCTTTAACTATCAATCTTGGATGAATGGTACCAAAGCCCAGTTGAAGGTTGGAGAGTTCATTTTCCAATCGCATGACTCTCAGCACTTGTCATTAAGTGATGAACTGATAATGTGGGGTGAGCGCTACAATGAGGTGAGCATCCTCTTAGCTACCTGGTGATATTCCTCAGAACCCAGAGGTCTCAGAAAGTAGGATTTAGGCCAGCTTCTCGATTTCATTAGGGAGATACTTACCTCACTTTTTGTTTTTCTGTAATGCCAAGTGTGTGAATTTTTGGCTTCAGTACCAGAAAACAATTTATTTTGAGTTTTAGAAAACATTGCCTGTCCTGGTAATGATCAAATAGACCTGTTGCTTACATTGTAGGATCAGAATAACTTAGCAACTTTCTTATGTAGATGGATCCTAGAATGTTCATGGCATTGGAGATAATGAGAATTTCTGACTTCCATAAGAGAAATGAAATAAGCATTTGTGGGTTAGAATATATTTGTCAACTGGACATAATTCATTGCTTGGATTTAACTATTACATGCATATTTATATTAGTTCCTGTTTAGAATTTCTTCCTCATGAACATTTCATCAATATACCAGATACAGAAGTGAAGGATTGTAATGAGGAACATTATGGCCATAAGACATTTTCCAGATGAGCAGCAGTTCTTGTTTGCTATGTTACATAGAAGTTGAGAATTTCCTACCTATGTGGTATTACTGAATTTACTTATGGACCAGCTTTCCATCTTCCCATCTCTCTTACACAGACTCCCTCTAATAGTTTCCGTTCTGGTTGTATCCCTGGATATAAAAAGTCAATGATTGAAGGAAAACCATTTTGTCTTTATTCATGTAGTCTCTGCCCAGATGGGGAGATTGCAAATGAAACAGGTGGGTATTTCTGAAAATTATTCTGAATGTAGAACAGATTTACAATGAGACATGGCTCAGTAATAAATGAAGTAAGAAATTTGGAGACCCAAAATTTGAACTCTGTTAGAGAGAATACCTCTCCCTTTCTCTGCTTCAAGGAGCAAATATGCCTGGCAGGTGGCTGGATTGGTTCATGTTGTTGGGACACGCTGGTTTCCTACATGAACAGATGCCAATTCTCTCTGGAAGAGATCTTACTTTACCTGGACTCTCAGGATGCTCAAGAATAATGTGAAATAATCAAAAATAAAATATAGAAGGACTGTGCATAAAATATAAATATGTGTAAAAGTGTCAGTGTATTAATGCAGAAACACTATTTTTGAAATATTTCTTAGAAATGAAAATCAAAAACAGGTTATGGTGGTGTGCATCTGTTTTTCCAGTATTTGGTAGACTGGGAGAAGAAAATTGCAGGTAGGAGGCCAGCCTCAGCACAGCAAGACCCTGTTTCAAACTAAAAAGTAAAAAGGAATGGAGTGTGGGTAAAAGGTAAAAATCTCCTGAATTCAACCCATAGATCGAGAAAGGAAAGGAAAGGGATAGGAAGGAAAGGAAGGAAGGAAGGAAGGAAGGAAGGAAGGAAGGAAGGAAGGAAGGAAGGAAGGAAGGAAGGATCTTCAATTTTTAATGTCAGTTGACTGGTTAGTAACTGATTTGGCAGGATTCAAATCATTACAGTATAGACAAAGGGACTTTAAAAATGTAAGCATGATATTTTATCTCTAATTTAAAATGAAGAAGGCTACCTATACATCTTTAGTAGGCATTCACTCTCCTTTTTATGGCCCATAGGTTTTTCCTTTGCTTATCAGGTCACAGACCACAAACCATTATAATAATCAATTTATTCATCCTACTACTCTTCCCTCTCTCTTCAAGTTAGATTATCTGTGTTTCCTTCTCCTTATAGTAATGAAACAGGGTGCTCATATAAAACGCACACATGAGAAAGCAAGAAGGAGAGTGAGTGGAGCTGGTAGCCAATCCTACCCTGTGTAGAGAATGATCATAAAGAAGTCATTGTTCCTAAAAACAACAGGTTTCTGTCACTCTTTGGGACAGATTAACAGCACAGAAATGTTTAATAAATATTTTTCAAAGGAAATGAAGTCAAATCCTAATGTGTGAACCCTCACATCTCCCTTTGTATGGATATCTAATATGCATATATAAGATGTATTCCTTTCAGCATTATTCATTACTGCAAATAATAAAAGAATTATATATTACTTTAGAATTATCATGAAAAGGAACATATAATGGAAAAGCACTAAACTTTTTCAAATACCAATATCCAATAAGCATTAGAACTATTGATTTCTTAGACTTTCCATGATTAAAAATTGGAGTCCCAGAATGAATTCTATCTCCCTTCCATAGAAGATCAAATAACATTTTGCAGTCTATGGTTTTCCCTCAATATCATTTTCCAAATTCATTGTACTCTGTTTCATTGTTGAATTAATTTCAATTTCTTAATTTCTTATGGAATCAAGTATGCTATAGATGATCCTTCTGTCATAAATAAAAATATTAATTTATTAATCTATTTTTGATGCTTTGGTCAATTATGCATAATTTCTTACATTTTTCCAAATTTTCAAAATGGTTCTTTCAGCCAGGCATGGTAGTGCACTTCTAATCCCAGTATTTGGGAGTCTGAGAATGGAGGATCCAGATTCCTGGCCAGCCTCAGTACTGTTCAAAATATAGAAAAAAAATAAAACTGTGGTTGGAACATGGAGGTAGAATGCCCCTGGGTTAAAAAAATATGTACTGAAAAAAAAAAGAATGGTTCTTTCAAAATGTAATGTATATTTATGTTTATGTTTGGGAAATGAACAATAGAAAATAATAAATCCAGCTGTGTCTCCCTTTCAGATATGGATCAATGTCTCAAGTGTCCTGAAGACCAGTATCCAGATGAAAAACGAAGTCAGTGTCTCCCTAAAATCCTGGTTTTTCTGTCCTATGAAGACACTCTAGGAGCTGTTCTGGTCTTTGTGGCCATTAGTTTTTTTGTCCTCACTGCTCTGATTTTAGGACTATTTATCCTCTATCAACACACCCCAATCGTGAGAGCAAATAACAGAAACCTCACCTACGTCCTCCTCGTCTCCTTAATGCTCTGCTTCCTTTGCCCCTTGCTGTTTATTGGTCAGCCCAGTGCAGTCTCCTGTGTCCTGAGACAGGTGTTCTTTGCAGTCGTCTTCTCTGTCGCTGTTTCTGCTATTTTAGCAAAGACCTGCATCGTGGTGGTGGCCTTTAAAGCCACCAAGCCAGGAAAGGCATCACAGATGAGGATGGTGACCCGATGCTCAAATGCTATCGTCTTCAGTGGCTCCCTGATTCAAGGCTGCATCTGCACAGTCTGGCTGGGAACTTCTCCCCCTTTCCCTGATGTGGACTCACAGTCAGAGTTTGGCCACCTGGTCCTGCACTGCAATGATGGCTCCCCTACTGCCTTCTACTGCGTTCTGGGTTACTTGGGCTTCCTGGCACTTCTGAGCTTGATCATTGCCTTTCTGGCCAGGAGGCTCCCAGACACTTTCAATGAGGCCAAAATGATCACATTCAGCATGCTCGTTTTCTGTAGTGTGTGGATCTGTTTCATACCCACCTATCTGAGCACCAAAGGCAGAGCCATGGCGGCTTTGGAGTCCTTCTCAATCTTGGCTTCCAGCGCTGGTTTATTGGGGTGTATATTTCTTCCCAAGTGCTATGTGATTCTCCTGAGGTCAGACAACATTTCAAGGAAGAAATTACTCAAACAAGATCTCTCTATAAGGCAAAGGAGTTGCACTTTACTAAAAATGACTCTCATTCTGTAATCAAGTCCCCCTGACATCTGTGTAGGCAATTAGTTCCAGTGAACAAAGCTCCAAGTTCAGCTAGACAGAAGTTCAAATTTCTAGAACATTTTCTCCTCCTTATTTCCTCTCTCCCATTCTTTGACATATAAAAATAGATGAGCACTTTTATCCTATAATTTCTATTAAATTCTAATACATATTTTTATTGGGGGAAAATTATTTGATTTTCCAGGAATGAATTCAACATTAAAGGCTCCTGATAAAATTCAAAATCCATTCCTATTAAAAACATTTAGAATATATTTAGCTGGTCATTCCTTAAGTCAGTATCTAACATTTGGGAAAGATTAGGAAGCTACTTAGTGAGGCCCTTCGCAACTTAGTGAGACCTTGTTTCAAACTAAAGAATAAAAAATAGGGCTTGGGATGTAGCTCAGAGGTCCTACAGCTAACATCGCAGTCAATGGTGAAAAGTTAAAAAGTTTTCTTCTAAGATCAGAAACAAGGTAAAAATGCTCACATTTGTCACTTCTAATTAGCGAAGTACTGGAATCCTAGCCAGAGGAATTACACAAGTAAAAGAAATTACAGGCACCAGTCATCCAAGTCAGAAGGGAACAGAATTATCTGACATAACATGATCCTGTATACAGAAACTAAAAATGCTACAGGCAAAACATGAAGCAATACAAGGCTACCCACTCACACCAGTTTCACTGAACATGGTATAAGAATGCCTAATCAGAAAAATCTGATACTAATAAAAAGACATCCAACTTGAAAAGAGAAAGTTAAATTATTTATGTTTGTTAAGGTTAAGTTGAAAAATCTGAATATATTTGAAATCCTAACAGGTTTTTAAATTACTAACCCTGTATCTTAGCAATTATATTTTAAAGAATCTACTTAAAGTCATATTCACACATTTCTTTCTTCTTTCTATCTCTAGGTGCATATTTCCTTGTGGGAGATGAAAATTCTTCTCTGTTGGGTAAATCTGGGAAAAATCACTGGGTTTCCTCCACACAGTTCTGCCTGCCTTTCTCCTGAGGGCAGGAGTGGCCACTCTTTTTCCCTGGGAGAGGACCTTTATATAGTTTATTCTTGACAGATTCCTCTTGAGAATGAAGGGCCCACAAGAAGCATCAATTCTCAGATTCTTCCAAGAGCTGTCAGAGTCTTCAGGATTCTAAAAGGGGACATGTGAACAGAAGTTGACAAGCAATTTTTTTCAACACACTGGTCTCTGAACTAGTACTCTTTCCATGTCCTGTTTCTACCATGCTTAAATTCTGTTTTCTAACCAATCACAGAAAAGTAGTGAGAGAAGATGCCATTCCTCGAATACTCTATCCTAGGAGTTGCAAAAGTTACTTTTATTCACTTTCTGCTGTCATGTTCTGTTGCTCACATGCTCCCATTTAATATTTTGAAGACTCTGACAGATTGTAGTGCAGGATGCCATGTGGATGACTCTCTGCTGCTATTTGGTATCTGTGGGCCAGGCCACCATGTACATGGATCTCCTATGACTCTTCCTGCCTCTTTTATGATTCCATGGACCAGGCCAACACATACCTGATCTTTCCTTATTCCTGCTTCTACTTTTTTTTTTTATCTAGAAGGCCAGACCATCATGTGCATGTCTCTCCTGTCCCCATTCACCCTTCTAAATGGCTCCAGTAGGCAGTTCTCTTCCCCTAACCACTCCTCTGACAACTTCCAACTTCCTAAGTGCAGGATTCAGACTAGTGCCTCCCTGGCTGGATGCAATTTTGTTGTCCAGGCTAACTTCACTGAGCCTGGCCTGGGGCCACTTTGGCAATCTACACAAGTTACCTTAATGTAAGAAAAATTCCTTCACAATGCCTTGATGCCATTTTTTTCTCAGTCTTCCCATGGATTCTGTGATTTTTAAATCCCACCAGGCTATATTATCTTTAAATGTCTAATGAAATGCTTTTTCTCTATATATAATAAGCAAAAAAGGTTCATGGTTTATACTTTACCAGTATAAAGTGATTTAAGATACCAACATTTTTTGTCTATTGTGTTGATTTCAATGATAACTATAACTGTTCGAATTAAATTGGGATATCCTAGACATAATGAATGCTTTAAAATGTTCTTGGTTGAAAAATTGCCTTCAGCCAAGATGGCGCCTGAGTGAAACAACCTTTCCCAGGCGCTGTGATTTCTAACAAAATATACCATAAAAAGAACCTTTTAACCGAGGAAAATAACAACAAAAAAAAGCAATATTCGAACCTCTTCTCTAAAAAAGCCCAGAAAGTGGAGCAGGCCGACTAAGGAAGTCTGCTGCTATGCCCCGGGGTGGGCTCCCAGCCCTGCGGTGCCAGGGGGGTCCGGCTGTGAAGCCAGGACTTGGAGCTGTGGTGATCAACCAAAAGCTGTAAGCTACAAACTCCACACAGCGACCAGGCAGGCTGGAAGCGAGAACGCCCAGGACCATACACTCTACGCAGGCGGGGACCCCCGAAACAGCCACAGTGACTGGAACGCGTGGGATGGGACAAACAGCATAAGCCCCTGCAGATCTGCCCCTGCTGGGCACCGCTGCAGAGAGGGAACGGTGACTATCTACACAGCAGAGCTTGAAGTAGGGCTGCCGTGGACACAGTTCCCTGACAGAAGGAAAGTGAAACAGATGGGATGAAACATGATTGGGGCAACGAGAGGCACTGAAAAAAGCCCAGGAGGAAGAGGGGAGATTGCTCGCACCACCAACTGGCGGCCATCTTGCTTGCTACCAGCCCTGCCCAGCCTACTTCCTGTCAACTATCCAGATGGTCAGTGACCTCTGGCACCCCCCAGAAGATCAGTGGAGGAACAGGCCGAGCAGCAGGGATCCATAAGTCTGCACCTCCAAGTTGCGGGGAACACTATACAAGGGATAGGCTCAAACACCCACCCTTCTAGAGCTTAGGAACATAAGGGTGGAAGAACCCAGTGCACGTAGGGCACCTGGAAAGACCCGGCATTTAGACTGCACACCTGCCAACAGCAAAGGCAGGGAGAGAGACACAACCAGGCCCTGTGGAGAGCCCAGGGACATAAGCTAACACCAACAAAACCCCCTGCCTGCATTGACAGAGAAAATTTAAGACAGAGACACACTCGAAAATTTAAGCTTGATACTTATGAACTAGCAGTGTCCATTTTAGCTCTGGTTGCTGTTTTTAGACTTTGGGGTCTTTTTATTTTTTGTTCTGTTTTGTGTTTTTTGTTGTTTTGTTTTTGTTTTGTTTTTTTAGTATTAAGTTGTATCTGTTGTTACCCTGTTCTTATTTGTATTGCCTTGATTCTTTTATGTTTGTTTGGATGATTACTTGCTTTGTAATTACTTGCTTAGGTTCTTGAATCTCCTCCTTATACCTTTTACAAACTCTCCCCGCATCTATATTCCTCTCCTCAACCCTTTACCTTTTCTCTTTCTTTTCTACTTTTTCCTGTCTCATACCAAGGCCATCTCATACTTCCACACTCAAAACTCTTATTCACTACCAGATTCTCCCGACACATATAAACACAAGAGCAAGGGAACCATGGGGAGGAAAAATAACAAAGAAACAATGAGCTACCACAACCCCTCAATAACAGATCTCACCAACCCAGAATGGCAGAGATTACCAGAAGAACAATTCAGATCTCTAATACTAGAAACAGTACAGAATTTTCAGAAAGAAAGCAGGGAAAATGGGAAAGAATTAAAGGAAGGAATAAAGGAACAAATAAAGAATTCAACAGCCTGAAAAGAAACCAAAGAGAAGCATTGAAGGAAGTGAAAGATGAAATAATCGAAATGAAGGCCTCAATACAAACTAGAAACAGCAGGTTAGATCACATGGAAGATAGAATATCACTCTTAGAGGATGACCACTCCAAAAATGAATCTATAGTTCATAACTTAGAAAAAAAATATGACAATATGAATTGGACATGGAAGAGATCTGGGCCAATTTTAAAGAGCTAACCTAAGAATAATAGGCATAGAAGAGGGATTAGAAGTGAAAATTTATGGAATAAACAATCTCTTCAAAGAAATAATAACAGAGAATTTTCCAAACATAGAAAGAGAGGTCAACACACAGGTTGAGGACACATACAGAACTCCCTCAAGACAAGACCAAAGAAGAGGTTCACCACACCACATAGTAATCAAACTGACCAATGTAGAGGCAAAGGAGAGAATCTTAAAGGCAACGAAAGTAAGAGGCCAAGTGACATTTAGAGGCAAACCAATTAGAATCAGACCTCCGGAATCAAGTCATGAAAGCCAGGAGAGGCTGGAATAACATATTCCAAACTCTGAAAGAAAATAACTTGCAGCCAGCCGGGCGTGGTGGCGCACGCTTGTAATCCCAGCATTTGGGAGGCTGAGACCGGAGGATCCTGGTTCCCGGCCAGCCTCAGCTACCTAGTGAGGCACTCTGCAACTTAGTGAGACTCGGTTTCAAAATAAAGAATAAAAAATGGGGCTGGGGGTATAGCTCGGAGGTAGAATGCCCCTGAGTTCAATCCCCACTACCGCAAAAAAAAAAAAC